>JAGSMP010000401.1:0-311031 GCA_029286625.1 Parnassius orleans
TATACATGCCTACAGAATATTGGTGATAAATAAGATTCTTTTTCTTCTTCTGGTGCCTCTCCGAGTAGTGAAAGTCGGCAGTCAGCTCAGTGAACTCCGATCTATTCTTTGCGAGGCGAAATAGTTCGGCGGCACTAAATAAGATAGCCGAAACGAAATTTCTGACAGAGCGCAGGCTGCAGATGGTTGTCCGGCATGCGTTAGAAATTTTCTGACAGATCCCTTTAATGGCAACGCATTACATTTGCAATTGCATCCGATATTGTAAAATAAAATGTAGAGATTATACACTTTTTGTTGCAGATGGTCATTGGAGGCCGGGATCACTTACCATCAGGTGAACTGCATGACCGTTTGCCTCCTCTTCTATGAAAATATATAGTAATTTTAAGTGCTCATTTACAACGTGCTCGGAGGTAAGAGAAAACATCGTGGGGAAACCTGCATTTCTAAGAAATAAAAAGAAAATATTTCGACATGTGAGGCCCGCCAACACGAATTGGGGCAGCGCGGCGGATGAGAGGAGGCATAGTACATATGCGGCTACATAGTAACTGTGGTAGCTCAGTGGCAATGCACACGCCGTAAATTTCACAGCACGCGAGCAACCCGGGTTCGATCCCCGTCGGCAACAATGAAATGGCTAATTGCAGGTTTAAGTGCTGATTTATCACGTTTTTGGTGGTGAAGAAAATCATCGTGAGGAAAATTGCATGTCCGAAAATTTTTAAAAATATTTCGAAGACATGTGAACTCCACCAACATGCATTGAAGCAGCGGTTGAGAGGAAGTTATGTGAATCACACGCCGAGCACTGGGACGTTATAGGCTGCAGCTTTACTTTACTTTTATTGAAGAAGTATATTTCTTATCTAGAACTAACGAACCCATCCTGGCTTTCCCTGGGTTATATAATAATGTGGAGTTATTAAGATTTAAGGTAATCATCAAAGATCATTATATTTCAATTTAACAATTTTCGATTTAAAAAAATCTCCAAAAATTTCGGATAAATTATATGTAGGCGAGATCACTCCTGGCAGTACTTTCTATCTGTTCGTGAAGTTTCATTACAATCGGTCCAGCTATTCTGAAAATTAGCCCGGACAGACAGACCGATTTTTTTAAAATAGTTACTAAGGCTTATAAATAACTCCCTCAACTCATTAAAAGTCAGTTGTTTCGATATTACAGATAGACACTTCAATTTTATTTATATAGTATAGATGAGCATGAATTGTACGACGCCCTGATAATTTCAGCTTATTCTTGTTGCCATCAGTACCTTAGGAAAAGGGTGTAAAGTTAACTCTTTCTGAAATGTACGTTTTACTGCGTCGCTAATAAAATTAAATATGTTAAAACAGACACCTGGTTTAATACGAGCGTTAAATTTTATAAGTAAACTTGTTACGTGCCTAAATGGAAGAGAGCAGTGTTCATTACTCATGTAAAATGTATGAATGGTCTTTGAAATTTATTATGGAATTCCTAACTTTGTTTGTGTTAAAAAATAGGTTAGAGTTAACAGTACATAAAAAAATTAATACAAAATATTATAACACAACTTAAGGCTAGGTTACTCTAAATATACATAATTCATAAACACTCATGCCTGTGTCACCCAGAGGGGTAGGCAGAGACTATGGACTTCCATTTGGCACGATACTGACACATCTCTCTCGCCTCATCCACATCCATATACCTACACATACACGCTCGTTGGTTAAGGGTACTCTTAATTTTGCCCATTTACAATATATCGCCAATTTGTTCCACAATTTTCACCTAGGCGTCCTTCCCGACTCTGCCGTTCACCTCTGCCACATAAATTTGCTTTGTAACTCTTTCCTCATTCATTCTTTCCACATGCCCAAACCACCGAAGCATTCCTTTCTTAATCCTGGTCCCAACATCATCTTGCAAACCATACTCTTCTCTTATTACACAATTTCTCACTCTGTCATTCAGATTCAGCCCTAACATACTCCTTAATGACCGCATTTATACAGCATTTATTCTACTCTCGTGCTTCTTCTGCCATACCCAACTTTCACTACCATACATTAAAGTAGGGACAAACACTGCATTGTGAATTGCCATACGTGCCTTTTTGGACACATTTTGATTTTCCACAACAGAGTGTAGAGCCCCATTTACTTTATTTCCTGCGTTCACTCGTCGTTCTTTATCCTTATCATATCTACCATCCCTGCTAAACTCGACTTGCTCGACCAATTCCCCCTCTATTCTTATTTCCCCTTTCTTTTAATGAACTGTTCATTAATGTAACCATAATTTGCAACTCGGCCGCCGACGACGCGAGTATGACTTGATCATCGGCGTATAAAAGGCATTTGACGGTTAACTCACCCATTCTTAACCCGCATTCTTCAATATTCAAATTTTTCAACCAACTGTATACAAATAGGTTGAACAGCCACGGGGAAGCCACACAGCCCTGTATGACACATTTATGGATGCCAAACCAGTCCGAGTAGGCCCCGTTGATCCTGAAACAACCACTGGAGTCGCTACACAGAGACCTCAATGCCTGTATGAACCCAGCGCTCAACCCAAATGAGTTCAGTATTTGCCATAACACATCCCTGTCCACTCTGTCATAAGCCTTTCCAAGTCCACGAACGCACAAAACCTTTTGTTTTGGCCAAAACTTCTCCGCGATCATGCGTGGAAAAGACCTGATCCGTACATCCCATTCCATTTCTAAATCCCGCTTGCACATCCCAAATTTTTCCATCAGTATCTTTCATAACTTTTCAATTAGTTCCTTAGCATACAGTTTTCCCACAATGCTAAGAAGGCTGATACTACGGTAGTTTTACAGTCCTGCTGCGATCCTTTTACCTTATATAGTGGGACTATCACGGCTTTGCACCAGTCTCCTTGCTTAAGATCCCAACACAAATTAAACAAGGTGTACAGCAGGTCTGCCACCACTCTCTCCAGCCCTTAGCATTTCGAGTGATACTCTATCATATCCGGCTGCCTTACCTGCCCACACAATTTTCATTGCTTTCTATTATTTCATCTATACTTATCTCTCTATCTTTTTCTTTCGGAATTTCTATTTCATTTAATTCAAACGTCTCATCACTCATAAACACGCTTTCAAAGTATTCATTCCATCTCCTTAAACTCGACACTTCGTCATTCAGAATACAGTTTTGGTCTCTGTATAACTTTCATTCTAGGCTGTTTTGAATGTCCCCTGGCAGTTATATGAGTTTCCAGAACATTTTAATATTTGCCGAAGTTATCCGATATTTTTCTATCATTCTTATCCGTTATTTCTTGCTTTTTCCTTTCAACTACTTCTTTTACTCTCTTATTTAGATGTCTAAAGATTGCATTTTCTTTCTATATCATCATTCATACGCTAGAATAACTAGCCTTGGTTGCTAGTAAATCTAGCCATGCCTCTTCTTTGCTTCAACTTCCATCCGTACCTCATCATCCCACCATAAAGTGTTATTTTCCTTTCATTCGTTCTCTTACTTACACCACACACTTCGGTAGCTGCATCCACCATACCCTTCTTGACATTATACCACACAGTCTCCAAGTCTAAATCATTCATACACATTCATCCACACCACTTATTTTCTCTCATTCTACATTTGAACTTCTTTCACACCTTCATCTTGTAACCTCTCTGTTCTTATACGCTGTAACGCAGTGGTAGACACAGATGTCCGATGCCGTCAACGTCTGAATAGACCATTAATTCGGCATAAGAGCAAGTAATGATCCGTCCCTACGTTGGATCCCTGGTAAACCCTTGTATCTACCACTGCGCTCCTCATTCTTTCATCCACATTTATGAAATCTATCATGCTTCTATCACCACCTCTTTCCCATGTATACAAGTGAATCTTCATGACGAAAGAAAGTGTTCGTCACAAAATGATTCTTTTCACACATACAGTGAGGAGGCTTACACCATTCTCATTTATACTCATCACCAAACGTTCCCAATATCCTTTCATAACCACGCCTCTTCATGCCCTTCACGCCCTTCCATTAAAATCTCCTAATATGACAATATTTTCATTACCCTTGCATTTCATTAGCACCATCCTTACCATCTCCCAAAACTGCTCTCGGTTATAAGTCTGCTTAGACATGTCTGGGACGTAGACCCCTAGAACAAACAACTTTTAAGTCCAATTCATCGTATCCATAGCAGTCTGGGCTTACATTCACACATGACCCATTCTTTCTGAAAGAATGACACATTCCTTGCCATGCCCGCTCGGTATCGTCTACAACAGACCAGTACGCGGTATGCATGCCATGTGTAGTGGCATCCTTTCCCTTCCGTTTCGTCTCATTTACGCATTACACGTCTATTCCTCTATCATACATCATATCGCATACTTCATCCATCTTATCATTCATATACATTCAGCGTAGGCAGACGGGCTTCCGCAATCCACATTTCGCCCCTCCGGGAGACAGAACGTGACGGGTGGCGAACCTCGTCGCTATTCTTAAGTCACCCTTTTTAAATGTAATATTAAATGTGGTAGAGCCAAGCAGCTATATTATGATTGTAGCACGAATGGGTCAGCTCGACCGGGGTGGGACCACGCTCTCACAGAATACCAGCGTAAAATAGCAGCTTAATGCTGCTGTGTTCCGATGGTGTGTAGAGAACCGTAGACCCCTTTTACTGGAAACGAAGCATTGCATCTTAGTCCTCAGGTGTGACAACTGATCTGCATTTTGATTCTTAATCGAGGATAAATGTAAATGTCTATAGGCTACAGCATCCACTTACCGTCAGGTAGTCATATTTGATCCGACAACGTTAATGCTTTAGGCGACCTGTCTTTAAATAAACAGTGTTTATACTCGTATATACCCTACTTTGACTCTTTCGATCTTTACATTTTTAGTGGCAAAGGTAAACGTTGGTAAACATGCGGCAAAGAATTCGCAAGTTTGTTTGATGTTGGAAATTCCTGAATTGAACATACGTATAAATATATGAATATACTGACGACAACCATGAATCTATAAAGAAGTCAATTATGCATGTTATTCGTTTAAAAATTACTAGGTTTGGTACCTCAAAATAAAAAACAGAACCTCATGAGATCTATTTATTGTCCGCCCGTCCGTAAGACCGTATGTCAAGCCTCTTATTCTCATGAACGGGTAGAGTCAAGTTGGAAAAAATATCATATACTAGAAAAGAATAGAATAATTTTTATTCAATATAAATTACATGTAATTTTATTGAAACTAATTATTACTTTAACGAATACAACTAGTTCGGAAAAAACCTCTGTCCTGGGAAGAACTTTCCTTTTAACATAGGGAAGCGAGCCATTTCTAACATTGTTCTGCTACGGGTTGATGAATAAGAAAACCCGGACAAGTGCGAGTAAAACACGCGACCTGAGGATTCCGTATAAACTTTATTATGTGTGCAAATAGTTCAGTTCCCGGAAATCATAGCTAAGGTAAGCAATTCTTATTGAAAGTCATTTCTTACTTTTAGGAGTGCCACTAGTATGGAAAAAACCCCTGTCCTGGGAAGAACCAGCAAGTAACCCAGCGGGAATTTGAAAGTCTAAGGTCCCTTGGAGGTGTCAGCAATTCAAGCTTCTAAGTCAACGCATTTAGTCAAAGCCTTCATGTCATATATGAAATAAAAATATGCAAAAACGGTTAATTTGTAATTTTAACACATAAAAATATTTTTTGCGATTAACAACTTTCATGTGCAGTTGCACGTATCAGTAAATGGAAGTGACAATGGGCCGGCCATAGTGCGTTGGGATAATACCGGACGGATTTTCGACTAGTTGAAAGAGCCTGGCAGAAACTTAATTTTCTCGACATACGTCAGATACGTCAGATTTCTGGAACATGGCGCAAATCGTTAATGGTTAAACGTAGTTTAGCTCTGATAATCATTTATTTTTGTAAGCTCAGCGGTTTCTGTTTTAATGTGCGAAGATGAAGAATTTTCCATCAAATGGTAAAATCGGACTTAAATTTAAAGCCACTTCTACTGCTTTGAGAACAAAGTCCATAAAAGGGATTTGTCCTATATTTACCGCTCAAAAACAAATTTAAATATGATCTATAAACTACGAAATACATAAATATTCCAAACGATTATCTTTTTTTGTGGTTCGCGGCATCCGATCTTATCTCTGATTTAAAAATAATTATTTAGTGCAGTGATGCACAGACTTATTAAGACTAGGGGCCACTCGGGCAAATTATGAACTGATGGTGGGCCGCAGAAGTATAGGTAATAAAAGACAATAAAGAATTGATAATAATGTATTAAAATTGAAAAGAATTTATTAATTTGAAGCGTGGCACTGCATAGTGCTTACAATCTTTTTTATATTTGGCTCAAATTTACTTGTAGCAACACGTAAAACTGCTTCCAAACTTTCATTTGCAATTAGGTTTCGATTTTTTGTTTTATTATTATTTAGTATTGAAAAGGTTTGTTCACATATATAGGTAGAACCAAATAAGCTGGCACATTTCAGAGCGTTTATGCGCAACTCTTTGTACGTATTTTATCAATGCAGCGGTAAAGTTCAGCAAGTCTCCTTCGTTGAATTTGTTGCGTAAATCTTGGTCGTTTTGAATGTCGATAATTTCTAACTGCATTGACTCTGGCGCATTTTCAACTGAAATCGTGAAAGATTGCTGAATATGTCCAACAGAGGTTTCACTTTTTAAACCCGAAAATCTGTCTTGAAAAGATTGAATCAAAATATCTAGCTTTTCTACATAACTGAAATTAATCGCAGTTTTGTTGAATTTTTCAGCCATTCTTATAATTCGGAAAATGATTGTATTTGAGAATTCAATTGCGATCTGAAAAGTGTCAGCTTGCATTGAAAGGATGATACATGAGCATAGAGCTGGGATATCAGTTGATTTTTGCCTTGAAGCCGTGTGTTCAAGACATTCAAATGATTTGTAATATCAACTAAAAAGCCAAATCACACAACCAATCAGGATTTTTAAGTTCCGGGACATCCTTTGCTTTTCCGCCAGAAATATTCCACCTTCTATTAAATTTAGAAATCGTTCCAGTGTCAATCCACGACTTAGCCACCATACTTCTGTATAATACAGTAAATCTTATATTCGCTTTCGATGTCATCAAGGAATTGTTTGAATTGCCTGTGATTGAGTCCTCGTGATTTTATGAAATTTACAGTCGAAACTACCACTTTCATGACATTTTGAAATTCAATTTTTAGAACAGAGGGCTTCTTATGTATATAATGCAGTGAAACTGCATGAGATCTTCAGCGTTTATGTTTTTTTCGCAGATGCTTTTCGGCAAAGTAACTAGCCCAGAATTAACACCAACATCGAAGGAGCACCGTCAGTCGCAACTCCCGATAATTTTGATAAGTCCAATCAGTTTTTGAACACTCATCCAAAAGTACATGGAGTATATCAACTACTCTGGTTTGACCTTTCAATGAACACATTCCTAATAACTCTTCTAAGACTTCAAAATCTTGAGTAACACCTCGTATGAATATCAGAAGTTGAGCTGTGAACTAATATCAGTGGATTCGTCGAGTGCTAATGAAAAAATTCAATGATCTTAGTTTTTCATTTAATTGTTCCGCATTACCTGACAAAGACATAATTCGTCTTTGGATATTCATACGATTCAGTTGAATTTTCTCAAACTTTTTGCTGCTTCTGGACACATTTTCTTAGCGGCAATTTCTATGCATTCTTTACAAAATTCCATCATTGAAGGGGCGACTGCTTTGCTATCATTCGAGAAATTTCATAACTAACTTCTGTAGCTGTTTCTGAATCTTTAATGGGTTTTGTAAACATAGCTTGCTGACCAATAAGCTCCCGTTTTAAAGACAACATTTTTGCTTCCTTAATTCGCCTGTAAACTTGCTAAAAGTAGGATGCTGCGTTTCATAGTGCCTTTTTACATACATTCTTTGAAATTGCAACAGAATTCTTGCAAATTAAACAAACGACTTTGTTATGCGACCATACAAAAGTATTTTCAGTCCAAATTTCTTGAAACTGCTGATTTTCATCTTCAACCTTACGTTTTTACTAGGTCCTGGCTTGTCCATGTTGTGTTCTACTCTGGCTAGGATTAACACAGCACCTAAAAACAATTACAGTACCTACTTAAATTACCCATATGTCATCAATTGTTTTAAATGAGTTAAATTACCCATCCTTTTTAAATTACCAAAATAATTGATTAAATAAGTAGGAAACACTTATTAATAACAGAGTTTTACTTACGATTTCACAACACAATTATACACGGCACTTGACGGAAATCTACATTGAATGTGGATCAAAATATATGACACCGGCTAGTCGAGTTAAAATCTACACTAGAACTATTGACACTTCACTCAAATTAAAACCGAACTGTCGGTCGCTGCGGTTAGCGTGGCTTTTATACCGCGCGTATAGAGTCGAAAACTGTCTGGAGAAATCACGAAACCGACTCTGAAGCTTCGTGTATCTACCTACGCGAGCATCGGGAATTCGACTATTGCTATCTCGCTTGCTCTAACAATATAACCCGGATAAGCCGCCACCGCACCGCGCTGCCGTCGCCGGCCGCGGCGGTTCCTCAAGAAAACGAATTTAACCGAGATCAGCACGAACATTACCGACCGCTGTTACCGACGCATGCACGGCGCACCGATAAGCGCACTTAAGAGCGCGCGCAAGATTCAAATTACTTTTCGAACATATTTTTTTTGGTTTTATTCTGGAACATAATTCAATATTTTCGAATGTACGAGAGTATTATTTTACTGTCGGCGGGCCACCAGTATTCGACCGGCGGGTTGCATGTGCCTGCGGGCCGCGGTCTGCATCTACGATTTAGTGGATCTCAAACTTGTTATGGCACAAGATGGGATTACTCAATATACAAAAGATAGGATGTATATGATTTTTACTGGAAAGAAAATTTTATTTTTAAATACAATGTAACAGTAAGGACTGGGAAATGCCCTGGTGAAAGACAGGAGTAGAGGAAGATGTAAGTGTTTTAGCAAAGCGGCATAAGGCGGAGCAGGTATTTAGGTAAGTAGTTAATTGATAGATTATTTAGTGTGTGTTTCAATGAGCAGGTATTTGTAGAGCATGAAGTTTATGACTTATGCCTTGGCATATGGTCTGACATAACTGGTAACTTCGCCTACGCGGATCCCAGATGTGGAGGATCACGTACCATCCCTATTGAACCTTCTGCTCATCCGGATGGATATCAGGTCTCCGTAGATGCCCCTCTTGGCTCTTCGGACCATTGTCTGATCCGGAGTACGGTGCTACTCACGCTCCCATCGCAGTTGCGATCTGTAACTTGCCGCCGTGTTTGGCACTATAGGTTGGCCGATTGGGCCGGAATGCGGTCTTTTTTTGCATCCCAACCTTGGGGGCGGGTTTGTTTCTCGCCGTATGATCCCAACGTTGTTGCTGATTCTGTCGCTGATGTGGTACTTCAATGAATGGAATTATTTATTCCATCATCTGTGGTGCCTATCGGAGGCAGAACTCAGCCATGGTTTGTCGCTCCTGTAAAATTGCATCACACTATAAGCAGGAGTGCTACGGGTCTGGGCTGACGCATCAACGTCCTGGATGTAAACACCAGCGCTCTTAAAAAGTATAATTCCGCCTCCAGGTCCTTCAAAAGTGTCATTGTCAAGTCAAAGTCGGAGCACATCGGCAGAATTGGCGAGAAACTAGTTCGCCTCCTTCGGAAACACGTACATTCTGGTCTCTCGCCAAGGAACTTCTGTCAGCCATCTCTGCCATCTCTGCACAGAGTGGACGACCACTGGCCCATGCCGCAAAGGAGAATGCCGATCTGCTAGGCTCTCCCTTTGCTTCCAACTCGACTCTCGATTACGGGGGGAACACACCGCCGATCATCCCGCGGTGTGAGTGCTCCATGCAGGAAGTGCTGTTTATACAGCGCTCAGTGCGCGAAGTACTCCTCTCCCTGGACGTCAACAAGTCGAGTGGGCCTGATGGAGTCCCAACTATTATGCTGAAGACGTGTGCTCCAGAGTTGGCACCGGTTTTAACGCGTCTTTTCCGGTATTCCTACTCCCTAGGTATAGTCCCGAACTCATGGAAGACAGCTTTGGTGCATCCGATCCCTAAGAAAGGCGACCGGTCAGATCCGTCCAACAACAGGTCTATCGTTATCACCTACTTGTTCTCCAAACTAATGGAAACGATTATTAACTGCCAGCTCATGCGGCACCTTGAGGATCACCAACTGATTGGTGACCGCCAGTACGGTTTCCGTCGAGTTCGCTTAGGTGGTGATTTTCTAGGTTAACATACATGGGCGGAGGAGTGGCCGTTAGTTTGGACATAGCGAAGGCCTTCGATCGGATCTCGCACAGCACTTCTTTCAAAGCTCTTACTGTGGGCTTCCTGAGAAATTGTGCAATTGGTTCACCACTTTTCTTGCAGATCGGAGCATCAAAGTCGTTGTAGACGGTGCACGCTCCGATTACAAGTCCATTAACGCTGGTGTTCAATAAGGCTGCGTGCTATCACCAACGATGTTTTTTTTGCATTTCAATGATTTGTTGCAAACTGGTTACATTCATTGCTATGCAGACAAAAGCACTGGTGATGTTTTATACACCGGCTGTGCCAATATTTCTCGAGAAAACGTCGCCGAGTAACGGAACAAACTTGTGTCTGAAGTTGATACTTTATTGAACAATGTGTCGGACTGGGGGCGACTAAATCTAGTCCAGGTCAATCCCCAGAAGACACAAGTTTGCGCGCTTACCGCTAAAAAGAACCCCTTTGTCGTATCTCCTCAGTTTCAAGTCACTTCCCTTGTTGCCTCAGCCAGTATCGGAATCCTCGGTGTCGACATATCGAGTGATGTGCAGTTTTGTGGTCACTTGGAAGAGGAGGCCGAATCGGCCTCTAAAAAGCTTGAGAGCTAAGTAGTAGAGCGGGACAGTATTTCATGCCGGCACACCGCTTGCAACTTTACAAGGCGCAGGTTCGGCCCCACATGCAATACTGTTCCCATCTCTGGGCAGGCCTAGTGCTATCTCCTTCCACTTGACCGTATCCAGCGCAGAGTCGACGATTAAGTTCTTTCCGATCGGCTTGACTCACTGGCACTGCGCAGAGATGTTGCATCTCTTTGCGTATTTTATTGCATCTACCACGGGAGTGCTCCGAGGAATTGCTTGAACTAATTCCATCCGCTCAATTTCACCGCGATACCATCCATACCATCTGAATGGTGTGCGATGAAGAAGTTTTCTTCCTCGCACAACTTCCTTGTGGAATCGATTACCACCAACGATTTTTCCGGACCGATACGACTTAGGGACTTCAAAAAGAGCCTACTCCTTTAAAAGGCGGGCAACGCATCTGCAATTTCCTGTGTGGCAGTTGTTCATGGGCGGCGGTAGTCACTTACCTTCAGGTGATATGCATGCTCGTTTGTCCCTATCCTATAAAAATAAAAAGTCGGAAAAAGTAAAGCAAATTTGACTAGACCAGGAAAAGAAACGTGGGTGAAAGTTTCCCGTGTAACCGAATTAGTTCTAAACTTTATCTAATGTTAAAAATATCTAATGAGATGAGATAAACGTTTACTAATGGAGTTTTTTATACTTTGAATAGCAATTTCCAGGGCTTTTTGTTTGTATGAAGTCGCCCGCGTTGAAATCCTATTGTATTTTCGAGGCATCTGTGGATTAAATGTAAATTTAAGTAATGCGTGGGCACTGAGTGATATCAGAATACCGAATATTTGCACTAGTTTATGCGGTGATGCATAAACTAGTGCAAATATTTCGGCATCTTACAAAGTATATAGGTGTATATATCTAATTATTAAGTCCCGTCAAAACTAGAACTGATTTTGACATTCCGAAGATGAGTTATAAACCAGTTTTGTAATTATCAGTTGTTGAAATCCATTGAGTTAATGAATATCTATGTTCGTAACACTTACTAAAGCGAAATATATTATGTGTATTTAAAAGTAATAAAACTATGTTAAAAATTATGCACAATTAGGTAAATTACAGCACTGATACTGTGTCCCACTCCCATAGTCACTTGAGCAATCTTCGAAAGAATATACACGACAAATAAAGGTTTGACAACCCTTGCCATATTTGTAACGGGTAAAGATCGGATAAAATTCATCCGATCTTTACTTGCGCGAGGAAACATCGGATCTCGGCCTACAGCGATCTTAGCCCTGTTTGGTTCAGTTTTATCTGGCTATAACTTCATAAAACTTAGTATTCCGATAAAATAATAACAAATAAAGCTATGTTCTCGCTAAAAATCAAAAAGAAAGACCGGATGGACAAAAAAAAAATACAAAAATTACCCAGTTTTATAAAATGCCGCGCAGCACACGTCCTACTTCTCGGAGCGACTGGCGGGAACTTGGGGTCGGGGCAAAATGAAATGGCGTCGTGTACGCAGTATTGCTATCATTTAAAAATATAGCATAATACGCCGGAAATTTGAATCTTACGATCTTGCCCCATCACTGATCTTACCCCAACGCCTTAGTTCGTAGAACCGACCACCGATGCGCAAGAAAGATTCTCGAGTAGCTGCTGAGTACCGGTAAGCGGAGCTTAGGGCGGCTGTTCACTAGATGGACTGACAACCTGAAGGCCTATGTTCAGCAGTGGAATGTAATGGGCTGTAATGATAATGATGATGACTTGTAATTAGTGCATCGACTGTGATGTTAATCATTTTCCACTACAAAGTTAAGTTTGTTCTTTAATGCAACTTACGTTTTCGCTGATTCCCGGGAACTGAACTATATAGTTCAGTTCCCGGGAATTTCAGTTCCGTATAAACATAATAATTATGTTTGCATATGCAAACATAATTATTATGTTTATACGGAACTCTCAGGTCGTGAGTACTACTTGCACTTCTCCGGGTTTTCTTATTCATCAACCCATAGCAGTCCACTGTCGGAAATGGGCCGCTTACCAATGTGAAAAGTTGGGAAAATCATGGTTGGGAAAATGATCATAAAAAAAGTCTATTATTAAACACTTGATAAGAACAGCATATAATGTCTGAAATTGTATTAAAGTGAAAACTGAATTGGTAAAGAGAAGAAAGAAAAAAAGAAACAAAATAAATTATTTGCACACCACAAAGACGAACATAAAAAGGGTCGTGTAGCAGACTTCTGCAGTTCTAAAAACCTCTCAGAAATGAGCAGCCTGGAAAGTTGTGTCGCTGAGAAGTCGTAGCCCCAGAAGGCAGATTTTAGGGAAGGGAACTTGAATTTTTTATAAATCACGTATATAAATCTGAAAAATGGCTCTTAAGACTTAAGATTAAAATATAACAAACACTTCATTCGAACTTTTGAATATGGATATAATTTTCACACACAAAAACTTGCCTAGATTAAGTTAGTACAAAATATATTATATTGTTTCATTCACTTTTCAGTAATGTAAAGGACTGGAAGACTACTACTTACGAAAATGAGAAGGGTAATGGGTCAGACCAGTATTTTTGGCTCTTGCGGCCCAGGCAGCAAAACATGCTATATATATATATATATATATATATATATATGTATATATATATATATATATATATATATATATATATATATATATATATATATAAGATATTTCCACCATGTACTGACACAATGACTCACCACGATATCTCTGGAACCATAGGCCTATAGACTTGAAATTTGTAGGAATATTTCTTTGCCAGCAGAGGTCAGAAGGTAAAAATTGTCCAGAATATTCTTGGCATTTTAAAAATTACCAAGAACGGATTTATGAAATTCCACCCACAAAGGGCAATAGGGGCGTTAAAATAAAAAACTCTATGTACAAAATCAATTGCTGTCTGTTAGTCTCGATAAACTCAAAACGGATCTACTGATTTTTTGAAAATTTTGTGTGTGTTTGAATGGGTCCCTAGATGGTTAAGATCATAATTGGACCCGATAGGTAGTGCTGTTGTCGAGATCCAGAAATCACCCATAACCAGGACCACAGTATGAATATTAGAGATTTCCATCTATGTACTGACTGAGTTATCTCAGTGTCAGTCTCAGTGGATTCTGCGTTCGTGCTCCAGACTTCGGACGTGTCGGTCGAGTTCACCCCGTCACCCACCTCTCAGCTCATGCGCAAGATTAACAATTGTTATACACCGCCTTGCTCATACTTGGTACCTATGTTTGGTTGCTGCCTTAGTTCTTGTTGCGATGTTTGCCTGATACGTCTGGCATTATGTCGAGTTTAATGCTATAATACCAACTCATCGACAAAACTCAAATTATTTAGACTAGCTGTATTTAAATGGCAGCCATTTAATTACCTGATCGCGCATTGTAATTACTATTCACGATGGAACCCATACCTAAAAGATGTCCATTGCAGAGCGCGCACGTAAAAAGCATTCTTAACTGCAATTGTATAGATCCCAAAGATGAAGAAAAATGTAAAATGGTTATTTTTCACATTTTCGACTTATGAAAAAGTAGGTTACTATCAATTTTGTACATTTGTTAGATAGAGCAAGATATTTCAACATAAACGTTAAAACTTTAATTATAAATTAAATAGTTTAAGAATTGTAGTTTATCAAACACGACCTCCAGCGCAAGCCACGTGCAGGATCATTTATGATAGTTCAAGAGTAGGTAAAAACCCAAAGCCCATTGTTTGATGTTCTAAACAAGTGTATTTGGGACAACAAAACAGTCGTCTCACGTTGTGATTACACTATTTTGCCCCTCAAGATCGCTTGTTGTTGTTATTGTTAAAAAACCGTTTTGAGGAACTTTTAAGTTTGTGGTGAAGTTTCTAGTTATTTTGATATTTTCAAAATGGCAGATGGTGAATACCAAACCAGCATGTCGCTGATATCCACTTTGTATGGATTGTGCAACGGCAACGCAAACAGAGCTGTCACAGAGTACGCCAGAATGTTTCCCAACAGGCCTACACCAAATGCTCGCACTTTGTATACATTTGGGGATAGCTGAACTTGGGATCAGAACACCGCTAAAGAAAGATTTCGGCTTGTGGCACCTGAGGAGGCAGAAGAGATATACGTTTAATTACACAAGATCCCAGACTCAGTAAGACGATCCCAGACTCAGTAAGACGAACTTTAAAACTCTCCACACTGACCATTTTGTTAAATTAAGATATTGCTTATTCGTCTTGGGTGGCTTTGAGTTTTCTACCTGCTCTTGAACTATCATAAATGATCCATACGTGCAGCTTGCGCTTTAAGAGGTCGTTTGATAAGCAAACAACTTAAACTATTTAATTTACAATTAAGATTTTAACGTTTATGTTAAGGAAATATCTTGCTCTATCTAATAAATGTACGAAATTGATAGATAAATGACTCACTTTTCATTAAAGTCGAAATGTGAAAAACAACTGATTTTTTTTACATTTTTTTCTTTTCTTATTCTTTTAGGATCTAAATACAATTTGCAGTTAAAAGTTTGCTTATTTTATTACGTATCTTTATCTACCCAATGAGACATCTTTAAGAATGTAGGACTCTACATCGGTGAATATTTAATTTTAATGTGCGGGGTCGAGGTAGACATGAAAAATTTAAATGCTGCCATTTAAATACAGCTAGGTCTAAATGAGATTTGAGACATGATTTGTCTATGAAATTGATTATATTTTATAGCATTAAAGCTCCGACACGTAACCGGACACATTGTATAATCAAGGTAAACATCGCAACAAGGGTTCATAAGATTAGACTAGTATAAAAGTTTGGAATAGTATTATTGCGACTGTATACTGACGAAAAATGACTAGCGAAAACATTACAAATATCTGTTCCGTTTTAACAGATTTATTATCGTCTTTAATTTTGAAGGATGCGAACTTTTGCCTTTCGTTTGTTTTAGGAATCACCAAATTAATTTTGGGTTTGACTTTAAAGAGAGTTCGTCGTTCTATATACTTAGAAGGGTTAGCATCTCTCACATCTTCTTTTCAGTAAGTCTGTAAGTTTATCGCGAGGATTGTTATATTTATGAATTTTATATCTTTTAATACATTTTATCAGACGGAGAAAACCAAACTGGGTATTTATGACGCAGTTTCGCCTTAGGTATATATTTCCGTATTAACTTACGAATTTTGTCATAAAACATTGCAACCATATCATCAACACAAGACTCACCCATTTCCTCCAGTCAATTTCATTTAGATCTTTCCTTATATTTTCGTAATCATTGTGAAAGAAAAATTTTGTAATTGTGTTATTAGGACTAGTGGTGCCGGATCTGTAAAATCTATTGAAAAACTAATGGCGTATGAAGGAATCAACACAAAGTCAAAGGATCAGAACATGATAGAATATCAACAATGTTAATATTAGACAAGATCGAGTATTTAATTTTTAGAGTTGTTTTTTGTAGGGCTTTAATTTAAAAAAAATCATTTTCAAACTAAAGCTCTTATAGGTATAAACTTATTAGAATATTCTTCTTGGCATGTTGAAAATTACCAAGAACAGATTATATTAAATTCCACTCACAAAGGGAAGTGCGGGGGCGTTAAATTTTTTTAACTTTAATCTATTGCTCCTATAGGTTTGAATTTTGGCGAAATTATTATTTTTGTCATATTGAATTCAACTGAGAACGAATTTTACGAATTTTCACTCACGAAAGTGATTGCGAAGGCGTTATAATGAAAGAAAAAAAAATGATTAACTATAGTTCGGGCTATAATTGAATAATAAGATTATTCTGTAGGATTCTATACGGGTTCAAAATTTAGATTGCTGATGACGATATAAATATTCTTTTGGCTAAGAGGCGTGATTTACGCGAGTGAAACCGCGACGCACAGCTATTCTGATACAATACTATACAAATTGAGTGCACATCATAATATACATATTCCAAAACTTTAAATTAGAGCATCTTCCGATATATTTCTTAAAGATAACATACCTTCTTAAATTTAGATAACAATACTTTCAGTACTTAATCTTTATTGAAATTCTGTCTTTAAAAGTAGGCAGCAGTTGTATAGCTAAAGGTATTTTGGTAATAATTTAAAAAGAACTTTATTTTTGTTAAATATAGCTTATTTTATATTCCATTAATTTAAACTCAAAGGAACAAAGACACATTAAAATAATTTATAATTAAAAAGAAGAAAGAAATATTAGCAATTAAAAATTCACAATATCATTCAAATAACCCTTCTGTCCGACAGAGCAGCGCTTTCGGTAAAGACATTCATTTATATGTAGTGAGTTTTATTCTCATGGTACTTTACTAGACTGTGGAACGATGCAACACCGTCCGTCTGCTCGCACTTAAACTGTTTAACGGAATCTACATCACGAATGAGTTTCGCTTTGCGGATGAATTTTAAATAATTAAATTCTCTATCTGCTTACTTTGTTTTAAGTAATTCAACAAGACTTTGTGACGAAAGTTTTATCGTTGCATTTTCCATCAGACTGTATATTTGTGGATCTGTTTTTATTGTGAAACAATAAACGTTCAGGCCTGATTTTATTACAGTATAAGGTTTACAAACGAGCACACAGTTCACCTGATGGTAAGTTATTGCTGTGGCTCATGTACAACAGCATCTATCCTGGATTAAGGATCAAAATTTGCCACGCCCGAGGACTAAGATGGAATGCCTTATTTCCAGTGAAAAGTCTCCGGTTCCCTAGACTTGCCATACGATACACAGCAGCAATTAGCTACTATTTTACGCTGATATTCTGAGAGCGCGTGGTCCTTCCCGATCAAGCCGTCCCATTCATGCTACAACCATTATACAACTGCAGCGTGGCTTTACCACGTAAAGTTATATACCTGTTACGCCTCCTACCCACTGTACAACATGGCACACACTCCACAACTATCATAAAATACACTACATGCCGCCAAACCCTTGCGACACGGGCCTTAACGTCAGGCTCAGCTTATATGATAATATGAAATAAAGTATTCCTTCGATTTTACTTAAAACTTATTTTCTTCTTCTCCTTCGTCTTCCTCAGCTCGTAATAGTTCACTGTTGGGCATGTGCTTCCCAGTTGTGGGAAGGATTTGCCTTAATTGTCACGTCTGGCAGGCGGATTGACAATCATAGTGACAGACGTCGCACATCTTTGACGCTGCTGCCCGTCGCCGGGCTGGATATCTAACTCATGCATCCGTCAATTCATTCCACTCAAGTCCACATAGTTCCTGAGCTAGCCTCCCATATAGTTTGCTTCATAGGGGATTTTCCATAGTTGCCAATGCTGGGCTGGCGGCTTGGAAACTGCTTTTTTATTATTTTGAGTTGAGAATCGATCCTACTGCCCATCTCCTGTTTCAATTTCTCTCTGTCCCCTCTTACGACACAAGATATCTTACTAAACTTTACTATTTGCAATTTCAATAATGCTTTTAATATTAATGTACGTTATTTTATAAGACATTCCTTGGACTTTTTTTCAACGTCATGAACTGCGGCCTAAAGGCAAATTACGTCGAAAATATTATTTTAGGGTCATATACTTCGAACTATTATCGTATGCTATCCCTTTCATGATGTGAATTCTTCGATCAAATATTAGCGTATTAAGGCATACCACATAAAAATATTTTATTTAATACTAACTGGCCAGACAGACAGATTCTATCCTTTTCGGTAGGTAGCGGTGAGTTACACTGTCCTCTTAACCCAACAAATTTTAAGATTGACATTCGTTTTTTTTTATTTATTTTGTCCCTATCTACACTTTTTATTTTTCGTTGTTAGTGTAGTATGTAGTTAGTGTATGTACAGTTAAGTTTAATTATATATATATATATAGTCACCAACACGAGCAACCCGGGTTCGATCCCCGCTGGTACCAATGAAATTGTTAATTGCAATTTTCAATGTTGATTTACCACGTACTCGGAGGTGAAGGAAAATATCGTGAGGAAACCTGCACGTCTGAGAAATAAGAAAAAATATATATATTTCGAAGACATGTGAAGTTCGAAAACACGCATTGAGCAGCGTGGCGGACACTTCCTTGCCCTAAAACCCTCTCAGAAATGAGAGGAGGCCCTGTGCCCAGCAGTGGGACGTATATAGGCTGTAACTTTAACTTTTTAACTCTAACAACAAGGCACAATTTCGTTGTTAAAATAAGTTTTCTTTAGCTAATTAGAAGATGGATATATTGTATTTTCTTTTTCACCAAAGTGTAAAATTTCACAAATGACAAGAAAAATATAATTATGGACTTTTTTCCGCTGTCATAATAACCCAAAAGACCTTAATAACAGGACTTACTGACAGGTTTTATAGACAAAGATGGTAAATTTTTATGAGCAGTCGTGGTTAGTGTCTTTTGTATGTAAATTAAATTCGAGATACAGAATAAATAAATCCCATGCCCTTTCCTGGGCATGGGATTTATTTTACTACTGAGAGAGTTTTTGAGCAAGGAAGTGTCGTAAATCCATCTAGCATATTAAAGTAGTTAGTAGTTACACCCCGAAGGAAAAAACAGATTTCTTTCGCCAAGCGAACCTTGGTCCCCCAGATACATTTATATTAAAAACTAAACTCAATTCTTGTAAATTTTCAATTGTAATTATTATTTTATTATATGCTAAAATCGTAATAAAAATTAATAAGACGAGCATCTTTCAATATCAAAATCCCTCGCCCAGTTTATTCGTATTACCAGTGGCGAATTAATATCTATCTTTTAAATTATATTTACAGACGCAACGCAGGTGTTAAAATTTAATATTTCGATGTCACGATTATTAATTTAATTTAATATTACTGCCGTAATTTTCCTTTGTATTATTTGAATCTTACAACAATGATATCTGCAGTAGAACCAGAGTAATATGCAAAAGCATACATTGTAAACTGAAATAAATACCTAGCAGTATTTTGAAATGTTGTATCAAAATAATATTTTACGTTAAATATGTTAAAATAAAATATACTAGCTGATATGAGCGTAGAAACTTTCTGTTTCTTCTGCGGCACTTCGTGATCCGTTTTTACGCCGTTCGTAGCTAATTTATTTTTAACATTGTTTACAGCTAAAGAAAAAACATTATATTATATTAATTTTTCTTCACCATTCGCCTATATTATTTATTCTGAACGTTCTCTGAAAATTTGTCCGTATATTGCAAAATAACCCTCTATATCAAACTACAACTACGTGTTCCTGAATAATAAACGATGAATCATCCACAAAGTATACAAGATTTTCTTTTTAAATCAATGTATATTTAATAGTTTTATAAGTAAGTTAATACCGTTTTGTCCTAGTCTATCAAAGTCCACTGCTGGCCAGGGCCTTTTTACTTCGTAGAGCTTGGCAGGCGTATTTCTGATTGCAGAACCAAACATTGAATTTTGAACCTTTGACACTGCTATTCGTCGCTGGTCTTGGTATTTTACGTCTGGCATAAACGGAATGCTTATATCGCCTATCGAAGACCGTGTGAACTTTGTGGCGTTTTACCATAGTCTCCTCTTGCAAACCGACGGCAGCATATGGAGTGATGGTTCCTCGTTCGCCGACATTATATAAGAAATAGATTAGATTTTATTACGCGACAAACATTTACCAATCTATTGAAGTTGTTAGAACTTAATTTGCTTATTTCCGCGTAATGAAATAAAATTATGTGTTGCTTGGCCGAGCACCTCTCGCCACCCTCATTGCGAAACCACCGCACTGGGAAGACACACCACCCTCGATAAAACGACTCGTGTTTCCCATCCTACACGAGGCATCCTCAGGTGAAGTAGACTCTGCGGTGGCTGACCGCTAAGTGAGCGGCGGCCAGAAACAGCTGCTATTTATGCGACTCTTTTCTTGTTATATAGTCAAGAAAATTAAGGAACAATCTTGTTCCAATTCAAGCTTAAATTTAATTTTTGTCGTGGATTTATTTATTTTATTTAGGAAAACACTCCTTGTGCCAGTCCAGAAAATAATATATCGATCATATCGACTGGACACAACCGAGCCAATAATCACTCCTTTAAAGTCTTACATACTTGTAATAAGGCTACGACTGTGTGTGATAAAACAGTTAGAGATGTTAAAAATTAATAATTGTAACGTCACACTGCTGAACGAACAAACAAATGTTTCCAACTCACCCTCTTAAATATCTTTAAGCCTGCTCTTAATAAAACACAGCCTCGCAGTGTGATCGATTGTCACTTTCACTATGACCAGCGATGGTTGCGTGGTTGGAGGGTTATGGTTCGCAGCGGTCTGTTATTAATTTTACAGCGGAATTAAACGACTTCGTACTCATGTGATTGATCGCGCTGGCATAGTCGCTCGCTACTTAATTGGGGAGCGGTTGCGTCAGCAAGTTGTATAAATAGCAGCTGTTTCAGCTTGCCGCTCACTTAGTGGTGAGCCACTGCAGATTTTACTTCACCTGAAGATGCCTCGTGTAGAGACGAAACACGTATCATATTATAGTGATGGCGTGTCTTTCCTAGTGTGGTGCTGTTTACAATTGAGGGAAGGTGGGAGGTGCTCTTCAAACTGGGCAGGACACATCATTTTATTTCATTACGCGGAAATAAGCAAATTAAGTTCTAACAACTTAAACATAATGGATTTCCGCAAAGTAACGCCCGATTCTATTTATTATATTTACCAATTTACTTTTTTTAACAAATTTGTTTTTCAAGACTATGGAATCGCCTAAACAAGGGGACTTTTCATACAGAGTACTTCTGTAAGGTTTTCGACAAATTAGATCAAGTAATGCTTCTTCAGAAGATATCGTTTATCGGAATTCGGGGCAATCTTTTGTGTTGGTTTCAGTCTCACATTATGAACGGGACAAAAAGCTAGTATGTACCGGCTTCTCAAATCACGCTACACATGTGCCTCAAAGTTCAATTCTCGGACCGATGTTGTTCATAAATAGATACGTACTGGCGCCAGTTATACAGATTCCAGCACCAAGGGTAATTTATAAATCATCAACACAGATCGCAATAGCTTCCCTTATAATGAACAATTTTTTAACTTTTATTCCATCTCTTTTTTTAATAAGGATGACAAAGGAGCACAAACTCCACCTGATGGTAAGTAAATAATGTGGCCTACAGACATCTACATCTATCTTCGATTAAGACTGATCAAAATGCAGAAGTTGCGTTGTCGCCCCTGAGTATTAAGTTGGAATGCCTCGTTTTCTGGTATATATCCCGCTGGTATTCTGTGATAGCGTCGTTCTCCCCCGGTTGAGCCGACCCATTCGTGGTACAAAAATAATATAGAACAAAAAAACGTTAACAGAATATTAAAAGTAATATTTTTTCCACTTTCCTCGATATCCTTTAAAATTTTAAATAATGTACGAATGTAGTTTAGTTAATAAATATAAATCAATATTTTTGCCTGCAATAAATGTAATCATCTCGTGGTCATAATATCATCATCATCGACATCTATATAGCCCTTCAGAAGTCCACTGCAGAATATTTACAGATTTTATTATTTTATTTTTATCTAAGATTTGGCAATATATACGAGTAAACCCGTACTTTTTATATATTAGCGTTATTGAAGCGCTTGTGTATGACGTCAGTTAACTGCATTATATTAATATTTTGTTTTTTATTAAATTAAGAACCAAGAATGTGCCACAGAGGCACATTAATCCCACTGGGTTTCTTGCTTGGTTCTTCAAAGGACAGAGGTATTTTCCAAATCAATGGTGAAAAGGAAATGTTTTGATAGATATGTAATAAACTATATTGAATAAAAATGTTCTACTCTATTCTATTGTAACTAAATATTGCGCTAATCAATTCAATTGCCAAGCTTTTCGATTGCATCAAATTCTCTTTCAACAAGTCCTTACTGCGGTATACCTTGTGTGAAGAAGCGGCAGAAACTTACATCTCAAGTAGACTTTT
This sequence comes from Parnassius orleans, assembly GCA_029286625.1. Classification (NCBI taxonomy): domain Eukaryota; kingdom Metazoa; phylum Arthropoda; class Insecta; order Lepidoptera; family Papilionidae; genus Parnassius; species Parnassius orleans. The sequence continues at coordinate 23,016 of JAGSMP010000401.1, forward strand.
TTATCCAACAGTTACAATTTAATAAAATATGTTAATAAAAGAGTCTGAGGAAGCTCATAATATCCACGCATTCTTATCTTTTAAATAGTCATCTATATTATACAATTCATTCCTCATAAAAATTATTTTAAATTTGATTTGAGTTTATGAAAAGGCAAATCAGTTATATTACAGTCTACTTCCAGCAGTGGACTATTCAAGCACTGATGAGGATGAAAAAGATAATAATCAACAATTACTTTGTCAGGTAAATTAAAATAAACAAATTGGTAAAATTAATAATTTGTTGTGCCAGCAATTTTCCGTCTATATTTAATGCTTCTTTGTGCTTTATGAAAAGTGGATTGTTCACTCCAACAAAAGAACTTCAAAGCTTTAAAATTTTTTGTTTGAATTGTACATAAATTCTAAGAGGATAACTGATATCGCACTCGTATATTTGCCAGTCTGTGTGTTTCGCAGGAATGTTGACGTTGATACTAGATAGGATTTTGTGCAAAATATAAAAAAAGCCTCTGTGTGTGATTTTTATTTTTAAATATTTTTCTTTGTTATGCCTGATCATCTCTATCCTTCCATAAGCATGCATATATAATATATTTTTCTTCACCATCAACCTCTAAAAGTTATGTGCTTGACATTTGCCTCTCCCGTTGAAGGGAGCATTTGCGTAAATCACTTTTTGAAAGTCAAACCTACGCCATAGCATTAACAAGTCCCTATTTTCAGAAGAAGCGGCAAGTCAAAGAAATTGTGACATTCTTTGGGGGAGGCCTATGTTTAGCAGTGGACTTGTCAAGGACTGCAATGAAGATGATGAAGATGTCAAGCGCAATTGTAGGGAGGGTGTGCGTAATTTGCGCTTGGCAAACGGATTATCGAACATAGTACCAGATGCCTCGCACCTTCGACGTTGCTATCCATCACCAGTCATGTGAAGACTGACAACACGCACTGAAGCAGGGCGGCAGACTAATTGCCCCATATAATACATACCTTCAAGAAAAGAGCCTACTCTTTTTAAAAAGGCCAGAAACGCATTTGCAATTTCCCAGTTGTTCATGGGCGGCAATAATCACTTACAATCAGGTTACCTCAGCGCTCGTTTGGTCCATCTTCTATAAAAAAATCTGAAAAATGGTTGACCCTGCAGAACATCCCTGGAGCTTCTCGCTTACGCAACGCTCGAAAATCTATTTAATTTTTGTATTTTATTTTTTGAAAATCTTTGAAACTGCTCCATCGATTGACTTGAAAATGTAATCAGCTTGAAGTCTCAATGAACACTTTCGAACGCCGTGTCGCCCATCTCGATCGGTTCATTCGTTCTAAAGATATCGTACGACAAAATTTTGTTACGTACATACACACACACACACACACACACACACACACACACACACACACACGCGCGCGCGCACGCACACTACACACGCGCATGCACTACGCCGCACACTGCACACACACGCACGCACCCACACACACCACACACACCCACACACACACACACACACACACACACACACACACACACACACATACACACACACACACATATACACACACACACATACACACACACACACACACACACACACACACACACACACATACATACGGCTGGACGTCCAGCTGGAAATATTCATTATTAGGACTCAAAATGTGGAGATCTGATGAAAACTTTCATATTTCAAATTTAACCGAAATTATAACTTCAAATATAATATAACTTCAAATATAAATATAACTTCAAAGCGGGAAGTTAAAATATGCTCTTATATATTTTACTGTACCTGACAGTGGGACATATCCATAGGGTAACTTTGATATTCATTCTGTAAATACTAGGAACAAACACAAGCTAGTAGTACCAGTTACTCGACTCACCAGTCAGTAATTCATTCTTAAGGCGATGTATACTTTACAACAAAATCCCAGAAAATATACAAAATTCGACCTGCTCAAAATTCAAAACTTTGTAAACATAGTTTGTATAAAAGGGTTATTATAATAAGGAATTTATGGATGATAATAACCCTGGGATGAGGTGTTCCTTCACCAGCTATTTCTAATTTGTTTTGTGTGGTTAATTCTGTAACATACATGATTGTAAGCTGTTATTATTTAAAAATATATATAGATTCATAATTATTATTCAATATAGGTTATAAATAATACTTATTGAAAGTCACTCTTGTTTAATTACCACTGATTCGAAAAAACCTCTGTCCTGGGAAGAACCAGCAAAAAACCCAGGGGACTTTTTTTTCTTTATTTATTTCACTTTACAATAATTTTGTTTTTGTTGTACACATTTTAAATGAGTTTTAATAGAACCAGCATGGTGGCGATCACCTCATTCCCAGTGGGTTTTTCGTATATATTCTTTGATATTATAATAACCCTTTTGTACAATTTTCTTTAATAAAACATTTAAACTTATTTATTGACAAATTTTGTACATTTTCTGGGATTTTGTTGTAAAGCGTATACATTGCCCCATAAAAAGATTACTAATACTGTGGACTACTAACTGGTATCCAAGCTTATGTTTATTCCTAGTGTTTAAAGTATGAACATCTTTATTCTTATCAGCCTATTTATGTTTTTATGTACATACATTTTTTCATAAATATATTGCGATTCAAAGTTAATATGTTTATTTCTTTAAATTTTTCTCTAAAGGACTCATTACAATTTAAGTTATAAATCGCCCGTACGGCTCTCTTTTGCAAAACAAATATAGCTTTGATGTCAGTCGCATTACCCCATAGCAAAATTCCATAAGATATCACGCTATGAAAGTAACTAAAATAAACTAATCTAGCTGTCTCAACATTGGTGAGACTTCTAATCTTTCTTACGGCATATGCTGCAGAACTAAGTCTGCTTGCTAATTTAGATATATGGGGGCCCCAATGAAGCTTCGCGTCAATACTAGTATCATGATAAACAGTGGTATCCACAAGACTCAACTCCACCTCCCCATTTGGAAAATGCAACCTCTACGGGGGTGAAATAGGGTGTTACAGATTGTGTGAACCTTTTTATTTTACGGTGCGATTGACTCGAAAGTTACTAAAGGTACTCTGTAAAAATAAATGAAATCGGAATTTGCGATTTTTTAAAATAACTCCTTAGGGGGGGGGGAGGTGTTCAAATTTGTATGGAGAAAAATTTATAAATGGTTTTTTAATTTTAAAATTATTACATTTAGCAAAGTATTTATATAAAAATCGTTCTAAAGCACCGCAATTGTACGTTTATTTCGGCAAAAGCGGGGTAAAATTATAACTGATTTTCAATAATATATCGTAGTTCTCTGAAATTATCCATTTTCCGCCATCAAGCATCTTTTGTTAGTTAAAGTAAAGAATATTCTTCTAACACACTTAAAGTAAATACGTTTTACAAAGCTTCTATTTATTCACGTTTTGAGTGAGTTTGAAAATGAAAGTCTAGTAATATTTTATTAAAATTTAACATTAGGGATTTAGTGTTGAAAACTTCGGAACCGTGAAGATAAAGGCTTTGTTTTAAAATGTTTCCCAGTTTTATTTTAAGTTTCTAATCTCATATGAAGTTAATATTTTTACTTGGTTTTTATAGAATTATATTAAAAAAATATATAATTTCACCGCACTAAATGCCACCGGTAGGTGAACGCGTGTACTGTATGTCACACGGACGGTGCGTGAACGCATCGTCCTTTTTATTAATTAACATCATTTTTCCCCGCTCGGATATGTATATATTACGTATGCATAACCAGTCGAGTTCAAAAACGAGGAGGATCTAATTCGATCTAATTTTAATCTGTCATGTCTTTGACGTATACATGAGGTAGTCCAAGGTCACCTTTGTAAAAAGCTCCAAAGAGTATGTTAATATTTAGAAAGGACCCATCAGAACCAAATAGTATATAATCACTACGTTTAGTCAGAATCATAGTTAAGAGTGCTCAGAACAATATTTTTTAAATGTTATTTATAACAATTATACAACTAAAATTTTATTAAAATTAGTTTCGTTACTAAATAACGCTTCTAAATTAAGATAATTTACTTCAAATGACGAGGTTCCACTTTTACCTACGCGTCGCGTTTACTTCACATACTTTAGTCTATTTCCTTCGCCAGTGAGTTTAAGAGGCAAATATAAATTTAAAAAATCAAGTGGATACAAAAGAAACTTTGTTTTAGTTTTTATATAAAAATTAAGTATTTTAATCACACTGTTTTTAAAAGTTATTTGCTTACATTTTGCTTCGTAACAATTTTATACACTTTATGAAAGGAGACAGTTTCTTTTTGTATGGAGAATGGGCCCACCAAAACTGTGATGACTCGTAATGAAATGTATGTAGATTTATTCCTTATAATCTCTAGATTACTATAGTAATATTAGTTTTACCATATACGAGTATAAGAGAATACTGAGAAAATAACAGTCAAACGGCAACTCATTATAACCTAAAATCCCATACGGGCGACTGTCTAATAGTTTTTATTGATATCCTATGTTATAATAGTACTGTGAATAATAAAAAGTTGTAGGTTCTTAGAATTTTGAGTACTACTTGGTGGATGGAATTTTTTAGTAGTACCGGAGTAAAAAGTACGAATAAACAGACGCGGTGATGTATTGATTCTTAACTGTATTTATTATTTATTGTAGTGTATTGAATACTAAGCACAGAATACATTACAAATATATTCAAGTAGCAAAAAAGTAAGCCAAAACTATGCTCAACTAATTCTAAAACAAGCACACATGTACGTATTTATCTAATTATCATTTGCAACCAGTAACACGGTTTGAGGTGCATGTGTGCGTCCAACAGTGAACTATTAAGGGTGTTTAGCGAGTTTTACCTCTACAGCGATTGAGAAAATAAATAGCACGTAAGATGTTTTGAACTGGTCGTGTAAGGATAAAAAACTCTGTATTGTCACTGTATTTGTTATTGTAAAATCATCACATTCTAAAGCAGTATTAAAAGTGACATGCCACCAGGTGCAGTGTCAGGACATTGTTATTAATTTGTATTGATTGAATAACATGTTTACATTCCAAGCACCATTAAAACCAAAATGACTGGATAGTAACATATCCGATTTTTACGATATTAACCACGAAAAATAAATAGCATGTAAGGTGTTTTGAACTATTTGTGTTAGGTTAAAAAGAAACACTGTATTGTCACTGCATTTTTATTGTTTATTATTGTAAAATCATCATATTCTTAAAGCAGTCTATTATAAGTATCACAGGCCGCGAGGTGGTGCCAGGACATTCTTTTAATATGTGTTCATTGATTAGCATGTTTACATCCAACTGCAATTAAAGCTAAAATGTAAAATTCTCGAGTAGCAGTCTCGTACCGGTAAGCTTAGTGTGGGACGGCTACCCTCTAGTTGGAGTGACGACCTGGTAAGATATTCAAAAGTCTATGGATGCAGGTGGCTCAGGACCGTGCTTTTGTATAATTCTTGGGGAGGCCTATAGGCTGTAATGATGAAGAAGTTTTAAACTAGTTGTGTGCGGATGGCGGCCTGACTGGGTAGGACACGCTCTCTCACGGAAAACGCTACTAGCGTAAAATAGTAGCAATGCTCCTGTGTTTCGTAAGGAGTGTGTAGAGAACCGAGTCCTTTTACTGGAAATGAAGCACTCCATCTTAGTCCTCAGGGGTGACAATGCATCTGCATTTTGATTCTTAAACGAGGATAAAAGATGTCTATGAGCCACAGCATCTACTTACCATCAGGTGGACCGTGCGCTCGTTTGTCACACTTATTCTATAAAAAAAAAAGGAAATTGTCAATTGAAAGAGATACGAATAGGTACTGAGCATCTATTCAACTTGCTCGGCGTTTATTTATAAATTAGGCGCTTTATTTATAATAAGGCACAGTAGAAACAGGTCAAGTAAGCAACAATAATTACAAGTTTTATTGATTATTATTCGTCATCATTACAACAATTCGCTGAAACATAGGTCTTCCCTAAATTAAATATATAATGTAAAATATTGTATATCCTTCCGTCAACTGCCATCGCGTTTCGTCCTGTATGGTGTCGTAAAGTCGTAACAGAGAATAAAGATACCAGAGATGAGGCAACATCTCCCTAGAATACCACAAAAGCTTTGGTTGCCACAAGCGTAGCAACTGTGGCTAAAATACTATATAGTAATGATGCATATTTATATTACTATATCAATATGTATCATTACTACTTGTGTATAAATTATTCCAATCATTGTGAGGTTCATTTAAGTTGTATTTACAAATACGAGCGCACAGTGCACATAAAATGAGTTATCAATCAGCAATCTCTTTTTAGGTTAGTAGTTCTTTTTAGTTTAGGTATTAAGAATCTAGATAAATGATTACATAACTTAAAATACAGTGTCGGAAGTAGAAGCAGCACGCTTATAACTAGCCACTGAGAATAGAATAGAATCATTTTATTCAATATAGATAAGAATACATAATACTTATAAAAGTCATTTTTACTTTACCACTGGTTCGCAAAAACCTCTGTCCTGGGAAGAATCAGCAAGAAACCCAGAGACTTTTTTTAAAAAAAGCACATTTTACAATATAATTTTTATACAATTGTTTTGAAAACATTTAGAAACAGCATGGTAGCGATCACCTCATTCCCTGTTATTATCAGTCATTTACTCTAGTAGTAACCCTTACTAGACAATTTTGCTTAGAAATAATTTAAACCTTTTGATAGAAAAGGTCTGCATATTATAGTAATTGTTGATGCTGCTCTGGAAATGGCAGGAGTTACAGTTACAGGCATAAGGGTGTTTGTTGGATGTTACCGATGTCTTCAATATTTATGAATTGTAATTCCATATCCCTGTTATCATGTGTCTCCATACAGTTGTAGAAGCTCTTGGCCGACAAGATTGCAGACTCATTCTAAATGATCCACCTGAAAAGTGTTTTTTTTCATCAACTAACCGAACAGACTATAGTTTTACAGTGTCTCCACCAAATAATGATATATATTTATTAATATTTTATTTATTTCAATCTTTATTACTAATAAACAGTCTTAATGTCTCTTAAATTATATATAAATAGCATGTACTCGTTTCCCTTCATAATACTTTTGTAGTAAACCAGATTCCACTAAGGTAAAAAGAAATAAAATACATTAAATCAGAAAGGTAAACAAGGAAGTAGTTATTTTAGAATTATAACATTATTTGACTAAGTACAAGTTCCAGACGTTTTACATTTACACTAATTTCATTTAAGGTAAAAATATTACTTGTGTATTAAGTACAGCAGACAAATATGGGGTAAGGTAAGGAAGAAGTAGCAATTAAAGAAAAAACTGTGGTTATCGAATATCTCCTATAAGGCAATCTGTGGGGAGGTCTATATTCAGCAGTAGACTTTGATAGGCTGTAAAGTTAAAGATAACCTGGTGGTGAATAGCCAAATTGTTTGTAGTGAGGTGTATGATACTACAAACATCAATCTGTGTGTGCGATTATGCCAACTCTTCCGGGCAAGCCTATTTCAGGCAGGGGATCACTTACAGGCTGTTAAAGTAAAGTAAGTACCTGGTGTGATGGTATCCACTGCAAAATAATATCTCTTTCTGCTGAGTTCTTAAATGAGTTCTTAAAATTGAAGATCCATATGGAATACATAATCTTCTAATGGAATGAGCAGTTTCAATACTTTTGTATTCTTAGGCAGTTAAAAACTGCATCAAGTAGATGTAACTGAAAAATTGGGAATGCAAAAAAAATAAAGAAGTAAAATATTAAATTCAGAAAGAATGTACATTACCTACAATCAACAAAATAACATAAAATAATGTAAACAAAATTCTTGCTTCCTAATGGAGTTTAAATATAATAAACATAAATAGTAGATGTATTTAATTAAATATTAACACTAATATGTATTCCTAATAACATCCATTTATTTTTATGTTATCTATATCTATAAATATTAAATGAATTTAAGCAGCGTCTTCCTATTAACAACTACCAATAAAAACTGTGGTTGCCTGACTCGTCTACTAAGCATGCCAACTATTGCAAGTATCTCCTTTGAGGAAATCTGAGGGAAGGTCTATGTTCAGCAATGGGCTTTTGATAGGATGTACGGTTGTGGATATAGTTACTCTGACAGACACTCTTAACATAGATTTGTGTATATTTTGTGTGATTTTATTTTCTCTATTAATTAAATTAGATTTTACCAATAACATAACACTTCAATACTTTGACACTTTTAACATACTAATAAAATTGTGTTTGTCATATGTTTTAGGTAATTCAACATAAATTATAGATTTTCAAAATTCTAGGAGCAAAAGTAAACTTGTATTATACACTCACATATACTTTTAATTAAACTCGTCAGTTTTCATTTTCGAATGTCATTGGCGAATTAAATACATAATGTGGAATATTTGGCTAACCTGTATAATATAATCCAACACTTGTTGCATTGATTAGACATTGACATATTAATTTGTTAGTAATATGAGGATATTTATTAGTATTTTTACAAACTTAAAATAATAAAGTACTAAAGCATGTATAGATCGTTAAGTGTCTGTGGGTGTGGGTCGTTTATTTATATTTCTAAAAATCATACCATATCTCAATATTCAGTAAAAATAAAATAAAACGTAATACATTATAAACGAAACTTAGTAGTTTTCGTTTCCGTAGTATAATATTTTTGGACTAGAACTTCGAGGTGACAAAAATAAGATATATTTCACATAAAAGTTTGAAACTTTAATCAATTGTAGGTTTTGTACAGTTGAATTCTTCGCATTCCATAAGATAAGATACTCACCTCTTGAGAAATCCACAACATAAAAGTTGGCGCACATCTGCTCCTGTCTCGGCTAGTTATTGTCTTCGCACAGTGCGTTGAAATCCAAATATTATTTAATTGTTTTCAGTGTATGCTGATCTTCCAGATAAGTAAAAAAGTACAAAACAGCCTGACGAATGTCAATGGTAAGTAACCAGCCGCCAGCACAGACATAGATATGATGCTTAAATTATGATAATATGGCCGTCGGTTTTTACCCAACACGAAGTCAATGACAAAATAGCGTTTCATTCCACGGTGTCTTTTGAACCATGTTATATGATATAAGCTAACACTTTTAGAAATAGGATAAAAATCTCAGTGGTATCCTTTTAGTAATAAATATATAATATACAAATAAGTACAAATATAATATGTATATAATAAGTTATCTTGGTAAAAAAACATTTTTCTTTAATAGAAACTGCAAAATGATTCATTACATTTTTCCCATGTTACATTATAAAGACGGAATATCAAAACCACTCATTTCTTTTAGATTTCTTGATTCCGTTTAGATATTCATAAAATGTATAGGCCATTTATTACAATAAATTGGTAACTTTTTGTATGTAATACCATTAAGGGTCGTTAAAATTTCTAGTGGGCCCAAAACGACTGACTCCTTTGGTCGATAAACCTTCGATAAAATATCTAAATGCAGATGCGTTGTCCGTGAGGACTAAGATGGAATGCCTCTTTTCCAGTAAAAGGGTCTCCGGTTCTCTACACTCACAGAATGCTAGCGTAAAATAGCAGCTTAATGCTGCTGTGTTTCGTATGGTGAGTGTAGGAACAACTGGAAAAAGAGGCATTCATTCCAATCCTCACGGTGATAATCTACTTCTATTCACAAACGAGATAGATTTAGATGTCTTTGGGCCACAGCAACCACTTACTATCAGGTGGACTGTGTGCTCGTTTGTCACCCTTATTTTATAAAAAAAAATCACTCACCATATGAAACACAGCAGTGTTAAGCTGCTATTTTACGCTGGTATTCTGTGAGCGTGGTCCTTCCTCGGTCGAGCCGACCCATTCGTGCTACAACTATACTTCTAATATGGTGCAGCATGGCTCTACCACGTATAAGGTTGGCAACCGCAGTTTCTTTTATTGAGTTATGATGAATATGCTGCTGCCCATAGCCTGTTTAAGTCTCCTTTGTCGCCTCTTACGACACACACGGGCGAAATGGACTAATGGATGTTCTTAAGCTGCCACCAGAAGGAAATCCTTGCTCTCTATAACAAGAGTGGTCAATGTTCAGTAGTGGAGTTTTAAGGGTTGATAAGAAAATGATGTGATATACCAATCTCAATTCATGCTCTTTTGTTAGCCTACTCTATAAATAGGGGAAGTTTTCAAATCAAATCAAAAGTTTATTTCTTTAACAATGACAGTTGTTTTACAATCATAGGTTGGAGCCAAACTTTTTAGTATTATGTTTGCTAGTGCAGAAGGCCATATCTAAAATAGTAAATTTTGAATCTTGAAATTACAAGAACTTTTACGTTGTTCAATGAAAAATAATTGTAAATTCAAAAGAACTGAAATCTAAAATTTTACGGTCTTATTACTTGCAGTTGTGTTGGAGGTAAAGTTTCTCAATTCGACTGTGTTATTTTTTGTATGTATGTTAAACGATGTCTTCGTCGATAATTGTCAACCGATCTTATTTACTTGTTTATTTAATATTTATCGTAATACATCTTAAACTAAGGGTTACAATGGGCGCACTTAATGCCTTATGGCATTCCTACCAGGCAACCATATGTATCTTTTGTTATCCTTCACGAGTGGTCCCATATAAATTTAGAGAAAAATTCATGCCTGAGTGTGGAAAAACAGGAATTTAGTTTTTAATCGACTTCAAAAATTAGGAAGTACTCAATTCGACTGTATTTTTTTATGTGAGTTACCTCATAACTTTTTCTAGATGAACCGATTTTGATGATTCTTTTTTATTTGAAAGCTGGTGCTTGGTCCCATGGTATATTGTATTCAGTTGTACAATTTTTTATTTTACTACTTGTTTATTGGTGTAAATAATTTAGACCACATTCTCGTTGTTGTTACCTTGAGTTTACGATATTTTTAGTCCCTCAAAACGGTCAAATAATTCAACTTTTAATATAAAACAAAAAGCCGACTTAAAATTAATGAAAATCTATAAATATAAATAAGATTGAAGTGTCTGTTTGTAATATCAAATAATAGCCTTTTATTAAGCTGCGGGGTTATGCAGCCATTAAAACATGAATTACCATTTTGCATGCCTTAAACGCAAAGCGCGTAGGTATGTTCTAGTAGCGCCTAAAATTAAGATTCCAACGTTTTGTGGCATGAAATCGTATCTAACAAAAATATGGTACATATAAATGATATAAAACAGCACATTATCAGAAAGATAAATTATTGTTGAACGTATTAATTTTTTTCAAATCGATTAATTGCTATTTTTACATAAAAATATGGTTTTAGTGGCTTATGGTGTGGATTTATCAAGTCCGCATGGAGGTAAACACGATAACTTTTGAAAATATCAATTTTCAACTCAATCTATTTTTACTCTCTTCATCTATCATGTGGGAAGCCATGGAATGCAAATGCCAGTTTAATTTTGTTTTGTTTCATCATCATCATCATCATTACAGCCCTTCACAAGTCCACTGCTGAACATAGGCCTCCCAAAATGCCACAAAGCACGGTCCTGAGCCACCTGCATCCATCGACTTCCTGCATGTCTTATCAGGTCGTCACTCCATCTAGTGGGGGACGCCTACACTCGTCCGCCGGTACGAGGCCGCCACTCGAACCTTTTTCCCCATCGGTTGTCGGTTCTTCGAGCTATATGGCCGGCCCATTGCCACTTCAGCTTACTAATCCGTTGGGCTATGTTGGTCACGCTGGTTCTACTGCGGATAACCTCATTTCTAAGTTTATCACGCAGTGAGACTCCAAGCATAGCCTCTCCATAGCTCGCTGAGCGACCTTGAGCTTCCTCATCCGGCCAGCAGTGAAGGACCACGTCTCAGTTCCGTATGTCATCACTGACAACGCACTGGTTGTACAGCCTCGTTTTCAAGTTTTGAGTATACCTGACGAGAAGATGTGCCGTAATTTCCCGAACGCTGCCCAGCCGAGTTGAATCCGTCGATTGACCTCTCGGTCGAAGTTGGAATTACCTAGTCGGACTATTTGTCCCAGGTAAACATACTCGTCAACAACTTCGAGCTTATTGCTCCCAACAACTACCGGCATGGGTGTGACATGGACATTAAACATGATCTTTGTTTTGTCCATGTTCATCTTAAAACCTATCCGTTGGGAGGCACTATTGAGGTCATTGAGCATAGTGCTTAGGTCCTCAGCGATTCTGCCATAAGGACTATATCGTCGGCAAATCGAAGGTGGTGATGTACTCGCCATTGATGTTAATACCGTATCCTTTCCAGTCCAGAAGCGAAAACGTCCTCAATGCAGCGGTGAAGAGTTTCGGGGATATAACGTCACCCTGTCTTACACCTCTCTGCAGTTGGATAGGTTTCGTTCTCCTGTTCTGTACTCGGATAGCCATCGTAGCCCTACTGTACAAGCACTTCAGCACTTCGATATACCGACAGTCAACTTGCACCGCTGAAGGACTGCAGCACCGCCCAAATTTCAACGGAATCAAAACTTTCTCATAGTCCACATACGCCAGACATAGTGGCAAATTGTACTCCTCAGACTTCTGCTGAATTTGCCGAAGGTATGTATGTGGTCTATGGTGCTAAAGCCTTTTCAAACTCAGCTTTCGGGAGGCTGGAAGTCGTCGAGTCTGCGTGCGAGACGATTCGTAATGACTCTCGAAAACAGCACGTAGACGCGGCTCAGAAGGAAATCGGTCTCCAGTTCTTCAAAGAGCGTTGTCGCCTTTCTTGAAAAACAAGACCACCGCGCTTCTGCTCCACGCCTCCGGAGAGAGTGCCACCATGGAGGACGGAATTAAAGAGCTTCTGAAGGACTTCAAGTACCGGTTTTCCACCGCTTTCAGAAGCTCCGCTGTAATTCCATCCTCGCCCGGGGCCTGCCGTTTTAAGGTGCTGGAGCCATTCTAATCTCGCTCAGACTGACGTCCGGGATATCATCGGAATAGTGTCGGATAAGACTCGCTCTTGGATCGTTACTCACACTTGCGTGTGGCTCCAACGATGATGTGTACAGCTGCCCATAGAACCTCTCAATCTCACTCAAAATCTCAGGTGTCCGGAAACGACGCTGCCACACTCGGTCTTCAGCTTCGACAGTTGGCTCTTTCTGGCAGACAGATCTCTAGCAAAGACTTTGGAGCCCTGGTTCCGCTCGATCCTTCTTCAATACGAGCTGTATTGAAGTTGCGCAAATCCCGCCGCATGCATTTGGAGATCTGTCTGTTCAGTTTCCTGTATTCTGTCATATCTACTGAAGACTGCAGCTTCATATCCCGTCTAACAGCCATGAGATTAAAGTGTGATCGGAGGTTTTGTGTTCTTCTGCGGCGGGTCTTGCAAAGTTAGCTCCGACCTTATGGACAGTTTCACGAGCTTGTCATTCATATCGTCCACTGCATTGCAATCTTCTAGGCACTGAAAACGGTTTCGTAGTTCGAGCTGAAAGGTTTCGGGACTTTGGATTAGAGCACGAGGGGACGGGCGTTGACTTCATTAGACGTGACCTCTCCAACTTTACGTTTAGGTTCAGTGTGCCCTCACCATTCGGTGATCGCGCCAGTTTTCACCCTCGCGATCACTGAGACATCACTGAACAATTGTCGCCTGGTCGTCATAATGAAGTCAATCTCATTTTTGTCGAACCGTTTTGTCGTGTTTTGTTTAGTTATAATTAATTTTTCGTCTGAAATCCCGAAATTTTCGGTGTTTTGAGCAGCTTTGTACTAATTTATTTTACTAAATACACTTTACCTCACTCAGTCACGTCCTCCGGGCTCGACGGACGTCGTGAGTGGATACTATATCGCTTGTTTGCAGTAAAAAGATAGCTGTTGTAATACAAAATATTTGAAAAATCAAATTTGATACATACTTGACAAGGTAAGATATAATTATTTTTATAATCACTGAGTTTTATTACAATAATTTGTTTCGCTAACTTAAATACGTCTTGGACTTCATGGGTGACTACTGGAACTCCTCGGCGAGTAGAACTAGGTTTGTTGAGTTTGGGATCATTTTGGTAGTTATTATGGACCTTACCTCCGGACTTGATGGAATGACCTGAAGGTGTACTTCGGTGACTGGTACTGGAACTCCTCGACGAGTAGGAATAGGTGTGCTGAGTTTGGGCTCGTTTTGATAGTTATCTTGACACCTTTCCTCCGGGCTTGAAGTGACCGAAGGTGTACTTCGGTGAATTCTACTGGAACTCCTCGACGAGTAGAACTAGGTGTGCCAAATTTGGACTCGTAAGTTAGTTATGGTGAGACCTTACTTCCGGACTTGATAGAGCGAGCTGAAGGTGTATTTCGATGAATGCTGCTGCTCCTCGACCAATAAAACTAGGTATGTCGAGTTTGGGCTCGGTTTGTTTTAAGACCCTACCTACGGACTTGATGGAGTGACTTTAAGGTGTACTTCGGTGACTGCTACTGAACTCTTGACGAATAGAACTACAATTTAAATTTCTTTAAATATATTTTCACGATCATATGAGCATTATGAGCCGTGCACTTTTGGATTTTCTAAACTTTTTTATATTGACGATTGACAAAATTATCGGAAAATTGGAGTACAGTAATAAGGTTATTAGTGAAAACTTGTGTATATTTAAACTCCTTTAAAAATTACGTATAATTTTAAATTTTTGCCTGCCACTCGATTTGTTTGTCCGGTTTGATCTTTGGAATGGCTGAACCGATTGTCATGAAAACTCAACTTCAAGAAAAATAATATAGAGCAATGCTAGAGATTATTTAGGTTACATTTTATCCAAAAACTTGGTGATTTTCAGTATACGAAGAATTGATCAAATAAATAGACTTTGATTTTAATAGATCTTAAATATAAGCCGAGGTTAGTCCATTCTATGAGCTGAAATGGTCAGCTCATAGAAGTCACTGAACATAGGCCTCTCTTATAGATTTTCTTAGAGAACGAAACGAAATTTCTGGTCTTCTATAAGTATATAGTAAATATAATAGACGTCGTAGAACCGTGGTAGCTGAGGAACTAAGTGCTTGCTGTAAATTTCACAAAACACGAACAACCTGGGTTCGATCCCCGTCGGTACCATTGAAATTAGTTGCATTTAAGTGCTGATTTACCACGTGGTCGGTGGTAAGGGAAAACATTAAGAGGAAAACTGCATGTCCGCAAAATAGAAAAATATTTCGATGACATGTGGATTCCACCAACACGCTTTGGGGCAGTGCAGTGGATGAGAGGAGGCATGTGCATCCCATGGGATGTATATAATTACTTTCATTTCTTAAATTATTTTAAAAACCACACTAGGATTTTCTCCTGTACCGTGGCAGTAGTTTACATACTTTAATTTCACATGAACAAACATTCAGACCTGGTACAATTATTTGTAGGCCATAAAATACTTATTCCTTGGGGCTTCGATCTCGCAGTCCTTAGCGCTGCAACTCATTGCTAAGCCAATGCGCCACGGCTGTAACTGTACTTTACTTTTATTAAAGACGTACCTTTCTTTGGGTGGGATCTATTAATGTGGAGTTATTTAGATTTAAGATAATCATGAAAACCCATATATTTCTACTGCCTTACATACAGGATTGACACAAGAAAATAATCTAAGACATTATTTAAATTTACAAATGAGTAATTTAATATGTAATAATAATTTAAATTTGACATATAATTGTAATGACAATAATGACAAATTTAATTAAATTGACATAAATAATTTAATTTATAAGTTTTGGACAGAAGATAGGTTTGAAATGTGCTATCTTATTATTTACATTTTAACTAAACCAAGTTTTTGGCTACCAAGACTGCTTCTAATCAGCAGCATAAGCATTTGATATTTATATTAGAATCAGTTCTAAGTAATCAGTTCTTAGTGAATGAGACAATAGAGGCAATCTAGCAGTAACAAAGAGTATTCTTTGGCGTCGCTTATTACCGCACAATGGAAAACATGAAATATCGGTTTACGAGTACGAATTCTACCGTGGCACCAGTGCTGCAGAAACAGCTCGAAAGATTAATGATGTGCACGGAGCTGGTGTCGCAAAAGAAAGCACGGTACGTTTTTGGTTTCAACGTGTTCGTTCAGGAAATTTCGACCTTCAGAACCAACCCGTGGACGGCCGGAGACCAAAGTGGAAAATGAATAATTAAAGGCTATTGTGGAAGCGGATCTATCACAAAGCACTTCAAAGGTAGCTGCAGGCTTTAAGTAACTGGTAAAACTGTATTAATCAACGAAGCAAATCAGGAAAGTAAAAACTTGAACGATGGGTACCTCATGAATTGAGTGAATCGAACTTGCAAACACGTGTCGCCTGCTGTGTTACTTTGCTCAACCGACACAACAATGAAGGGATTTTAAATCGAATCATTACTTGTGATGAAAAGTGGATACTGTACGGTAATCGGAAGTGCGCGTCGCAATGGCTGAACCCTGGAGACTCAGCCAAATCCTGCCTAAACGAAAATTGACTCAGAAAAAGTTACTTGTGGTATTTGGTGGACTAGCGCCGGTGTCATTCCTACAGCTTTCTAAAATCTGGCCAAACGATTACAGCAGATATCTATTGTCAGCAACTGCAAACCATGAAGGAAGAACTAGCTGCTAAACAACCGAGATTGGTCAATCGCTCTAAGCCACTGCTGCTTCACGACAACGCAACACCACACTGCACAACAAACAACCACTAAGTTAGATGAGCTACAATTGGAATGTCTGCGACATTCACCGTACTCCCGGATCTTGCTCCAACAGATTACCATTTTTCCAGAATTTGGATAACTTCCTACAAGGAAAAAATTCAACTCCGATGCGGCAGTCAAACCGCCTTCAAAGTTTTTTAGTAAAGGGATCAATGAACTACCTATGATATGGCAAAGTGCATAGATAACAACGGTGCATACTTTGATTAATTAAATATATTTTACAAAAAAAAATTGACTTTATATTCCTCCCATACAAAACGCCAATTTCATATGTAAGGACCTAATAAAAATATAAGGTCGGGGAAAAAGTTTCTTCGTATTTTATATACAAATTCAAGACATTTTTTCAAAGTTTAATTACATTTAATTAAAGTATATATGTGCCATTTTTTTATAACTTATTGCCATCTTTTAGGTAGTGACATAATCCCATTGCTGTAGAAATCTTGGGATTTTTGATGAAAAAAATGCGACAAGTAGTTATAACAGTCCTCTATTGATGTTAACCTAACACTACCCGAAGAATTCTGAAGGGACCGAAACGGGTAAAAATCTGAGGGTGCAACGTCAGCACTATATGGTGGATGTATTACTTCCCAACCAAGCTCTCTTAATTTTTTCTGAGTGGCAAAAGATGTGTGTGGTCTAGCGTTATCATGATGAAAGACCACTCCTTTTCTGTTGATCAATTCCGACCGTTTTTTCTCAATTTCTTGCTTGAATCTCATTAGTTGTTGACAGTAGAGATTTGAGTCGATGGTTTTGCCTGGCGGTAAAAGCTCATAATAAACCATGCCCTTCTCCAATTCATACATACAGCATCACCTTATTGCGTGTTAATCCGGGTTATGCTACAGTCTGTGGAGCTTGACTACACTTTGACCATGATCTTTTTCGTACGTTCTTGTCGAAGGTAATCCACTTTTAATCACTAGTGATCAATCTTTTCAAAAATGGTTCGATCTCATTACGTTTCAAAAGAGAATCGCAATTGAGTACAAGATTCATTAGGTTTTTTTCAGTGAGCTCGCATGGTACCCAAATATCGAACTTTTTTGTATAGACAGACTTTTTCAAATGGGTCAAAAATATTTTTGTGGCCAATTATCAATTCCTCCGCTATGTCGT
Organism: Parnassius orleans; assembly: GCA_029286625.1. Lineage (NCBI taxonomy): Eukaryota > Metazoa > Arthropoda > Insecta > Lepidoptera > Papilionidae > Parnassius > Parnassius orleans. Next base: position 40,924 of record JAGSMP010000401.1, read on the forward strand.
ATCTACTAAAATGCCGATCTTAGTCCACCTTTTCAAAACGGGCATCGACTTTATCCGTATGAGGGCGACCAGAGCAAGCTGCATCTTTGACATCAAAATTCCCGGACTGAAAATGCTTGAACTAACTTTGTGCTACTCTTACTGACACTGTATTAGGTCCATAAACGTCACAATTTTTTTTCGCGGCTTGAGTCGCATTTTTCCTTTTTTGTAATAAAACTTCAGAATGTATCGAATTTCTTCGTTAGATTCACTCATTTCGGCAGAAAAGCAATTGAAAATGGCGGGAAAGTGTTTTTTTACTTTTAACACTTCTTTTCCTTAATGTCCTATATGAACTGATATTAGAACCAGCCAGATACAAACAATACAACCAAAAAGATTTTTCTTCAATTTTATACAAACAAAATACGAAGAAACTTTTTCCCCGACCCATTATACAAGACATGATGAGCAAAGGTTGGAGGTTGAATTGTTTTAATAGTAACAATATACATTATATTATTATAATTACATAGAAAAGAAGTTTGACGTTTGACGTATTTGACTCTTTGAAATATTATTTATTATTTTCATGAGATTTTATTTTAAATAACTAATAAATATTGTATCTTTAAAGATCAAGTTTTTTATTAGACTAGAAAAATCATATATTTTTGTGTCCATATAATTATATTATGATGAACTAACAGAGTGACCTGCCGTGTGAATGACCGGCCTTGCTACTACATATTATTCTGACTTCAAGCAACTGTTTTGCCGATCCACCCATCTCGGCAATAACACTACATTAACAAAGGTCTTCTCTTACGCATCAAGACTAAATCGTCGTATCGGCGATCGCCTTGTGAGTAAATAAAATATACAACTACTTCTCATACTTTAGTTATTAAAAACAAAATACATATTTATAAATAATAAAATAAAAAAATAAAAACTCTCAAACTAAATCATGATACGACGCTCACCCCCTAATGCTCCGGCATCACCCTGCTATACTTCTGAACCGAATTTAACATCCTGCTCTAATAATGAAAATTTAAACATAACGCAAAAGAAAAGAAAACGTGAGTCGGATGAATTAGGACGTATGGAAAAAATGATGATAGAAATGAAAACCATGTTTGAGGAGCTCGTATCGAACTAAACTCAACAAAACAATAAAATGGATACCCTACAAATAGCACTCGAAGTTATTCGAACTCAAAATGCTAAAATTAGTATTTAAAACTCAGAAATCCGTGCCAAAAACGAAGAAATCCAAAAGACCGTGTCATTTTTGTCTGACAAATATGATGAGGCAGTGCTTGGGATTAATAATTTAATTGCAGAGTGTAACAAAAATCAACAGATTATAAAAACCATTAGAAAATAAGGTGAGACTTTTGGAAAAATTTGAGAGCAGCGTCATTGAAATAAAAATATACCATTAAAATGTCCTGAAAACCGTGAAACCTAATTAGCACAGTCAAAAACTCAGTATTATTAATCATTCCGTACTGGAAACGGATATTACAAATATTTTCGTTTGAAGAGTAAGACCGAATCAGTGGGTACAGTTATTGTGGAGTTCTCATCAGCGGCAGCAAAGGAACAGTTTTTGAAGTCAACTAAAAACTATAATAAACAGAACAAGAAAAACCGTCTTAACACAACCACTTGCAAGAAAAAGTTCTGTCTCAGTGTCGGATTCATCTACCTGTGATTTAGACAACTGTATCCCATTTAATTTCAACCCCAAGCAATCACTCAAAATACTTAATCAAAACATTAGAAGTATTTCAAAAAATATGATAGGTTTCTATACCATACTCGCTAGGACTAAAGTCGATTGGGACATCATCACATTAACCGAATGTTGTTTAATACATAATATTTCTGACCTAACAGGTTATAAATACTTTAAGACTGCTAACAATCTAACACAAAACGAGGGAGTAGTTGTATACATACCTGAAAACCTACAGGTTTTTGTAGAGACCCTCATTTTAGATGCAAATTGTCTCCAAATAAAATAAACCATAATACCATTTTGTTGTAATATATTGACCACCAAGCTATAAGAAGTCACTAATTTCCTGCATTCGCTTGAGATAATCCTAATATTACATTATAACAACATAGTAATAACTGGGGACATAAATATTAACATCCATGAACAATGCCATGACACAAGCAAACTTAATTATTTAAACTTATTAGCATCCTACGGCCTGCTGCCTGCATTTTCTTTGCCCACTAGACAAAATGCATGTCTTGATAATTTTGTCCTTAAAACTCTATTGCCTGCTTCAACATTAGTAGCCCTCTTGCTAACTGATCATGAAACCGTATTATTATTCCTCACAAGCAAAATGCTAAAAATCGCGGTTAAAAATACAACGACGCGCATTAACTATGATCAGTCAACTGACGACATTAAAAGAATCAACTTTGGTGAAGTATATAATACCAGATCCTCACGCAGCAACATATTTAATGATAAGGCAAGCAATTAAACAAGCGGTCAAAAAAACACAAAACCGTGAAAGTTCCAAACCGTAAAAAATAATTAAGCCATGGATCACTCAGGTCTCTTACACTGTATCCGACACAGAGATAAATTGCACAAAAATCAAAAGAGTCGCCAGACAATGAAGTCCTAAATATATATTTTACTAGGTACAGAAACTATTGTAATAAGTTGTTAAAAAATTAAATTGTAATATGAAAAAATGAATTAAAAAACTAGTAATAATCTAAGCAACTCTGGGGAGCAATAAATAACATAACAAACAGGGCAAAAGAAAGAAAATTCATCCATCACTTATTAACTCATCATCCACCCCAGAGCTAACTGTTAATTCAGTCAATGATTTTTCGCTAATATAGGCAAAATCTCGCCGAAAAGATACCGGGTGGACTTACAGAATCAACAAAAAAACTTTTAACAACAATAACAACAACTCGCAGTCCATAGTATTGTTATCAACGGATGATAACGAGGTTGCAAAATTAATAATATCTCCCGTAATGACTGTGCTGTGGGTTGGGATGGAATATCCTCTCTGCAATCTGGCTCTCACAACCGGAAAATTCAAAGCTTTTAAAAATCGATTATACACCCGATTTATAAGGGTGGGGACAGAACCGTGTCAATAATTATAGACCTATATCTGTGCTGCCTGCCTAGTCCAAAATACCCGAACATGATAAACAACAGGTTCGTAAATTACTTGGAAAAAAATAACACTTTAACCCTCACAATATGGTTTTAGGTCAGGTAAATCTACATCCGATGCGATTCATGACCTTATTAATTATATTTTACAAACTTGGACAATGGGCATAAAGTTCTTGGCATATTTCTAGATCTCGCCAAAGCTTTCGACACGGTCTGTACCCATACTTTTACGTAGTATGGAGAGTATGGGAATTAGAGGTATACAACTGCAACTTTTGAAGACTACTTGGTGGACGTACTCAGTGCGTTCATGTAGATAAATTCATCAGTGCTGAACGCACAATTACTTATGGTACGCCTCAGGGTGTACTCTCCCTCTCTCTTATATATATTAATGAACTGAGTATGCTCACTCTTCCTAAAGGGCGGATCATAAGTTTTGCAGATGATACCGTCCTCCTATTTACATGAGCTCATGGCAAGATGTCTATACGTACGCCCAGTTGGGTTACAATACAGTCTCAAACTGGCTTCAAAGTAATGTACTGACACTGAACATAGATAAAACATGTTATGTCACGTTTAGATTAAAATAACACATTAACCACATCATCACTACCATATACCATCGTAAGTCACTCATGTTCCAACCCTTAATAACGCAGATACCATAAAAGCTATCAAGCTGACAAAGTAAAATATCTAGGAATTATAATTGATAGCACTCTACGTTTTCATGAACACATTAATACCCTTAACCAGGTTGCGTAAACTTATATATGTATTTAAAACTTTGAGAGACGTGGCTGACGAAAAACTAAAGAAATCCGTCTACTACGCTTTGGCCCAATCTCTGTTAACAGTATAACCTCCTGGGGCGGTGCTCCAAAATCTAAAATGCTTCAATTGGAGAACACAGAGAGCCATCTTAAAGGTCTCTTTTCACTGCCGCATCGCTATCCTACAGACCTCCTATATAAAGAGTTGAAAATATTAACTGTGAGACAACTGTTTATACAAAGAACCTTACTAAAACAACATGCTCTACTAAAATACAATCCTCACTCTCCCGAGGTAAAAGGCATTTTAACCCCGTGGACCGCTGTCATATAACTCTATCCACCAAATTATCTAAACGTTTCTTTTGTCACCTTGGGGGTTTTTTATACAATAAAGTCAATAAGATTATTCCTATATTTAACGTTAATAAGACTATATTATGCAAAAAAAAATTATCTGGTTCCAAGAATTAAATTATTATGACTGAAAAGCTACTTACTAATCCATCTAATTAACCAAATCAAAAGTAAATACTATGATCACAAACTAAGAAACAAAAGCACGCACACACACACACACACACACACACACACACACACACACACACACACACACAAACACACACACACACACACACACACACACACACACACACACACACACACACACACACACATACGCACACACACACACCACTTTTAATATTATCAAAACCTAGTTAGATGAAAGAAGATATTATATAAATTATAAATATGGTACATGTATGAATGCATAATAAAATTATTGTAATTACAACCATAGGGGCGAGATCTGGTCCTGAAATACTGAGCGTAAAACTAGCTTAGGCACCAGTCTCCCACAGTATAATAAGGGCTATACTATAATATTATGTACAATAATTCTGTATTGTGGTGAGAAAATAAATTATTATTATTATTATGTGGGGTATCAATATAGTTTTCTCATCTGGTTGGGCTGTATAAATATATGATTGTAAATTAAAATGATAAACATACATAAATATCAATAAAATAAAATAAATACATAACAAATTACATAAATAAATAAACCAACCAGATGGAAGCCCTGGCAGGGGACCGGAGACCAAACGGCCGAGGGTTAGGGGGAAAGGGAAAGAAACCGGCGGACGATGCGGGCGGTATCGAGGAGCACCGCCTTCTGCATTTAAGCTTGGAGCGGTCCGTCACGGAGTCCCAGTCGCCTCAGATGACTCGAGAGGCTGACTGGGATTAACCCGTTCGCAGAAACGACTACAGGTATAATTTCGGCCGGCAGTCCACCTACATGTCGGTCACCTCAGCCAGGTCCAGATATTTTGTTCCTTATCTGTTTCCGCTTTCACGAGGTTCTCGTCATTTCATTCATTCATTCATTCATTACAGCCCTTCACAAGTCCACTGCTGAAGATAGGCCTCCCACACGGAATGCCACAAAGCACGGTCCTGAGCCACCTGCATCCATTGACTTCCTGCATGTCTTACCAGGTCGTCACTCCATCTAGTGGGGGACGCCCTACACTTTGCCTGCCGGTACGAGGCTGCCACCGAGAACCTTTCTTACCCATCGGTTGTCGGTTCTTCGAGCTATATGGCCGGCCCATTGCCACTTCAGCTTACTAATCCTTTGGGCTATGTCGGTTACTCTGGTTCTACTGAGGATATCCTCATTTCTAAGTTTATCACGCAGAGAAACCCCGAGCATAGCTCTCTCCATAACTCGCTGAGCGACCTTGAGCTTCCTCATACGGCCAGCAGTGAAGGACCACGTCTCAGTTCCGTATGTCATCACCGGCAACACGCACTGGTTGTACAATTTAGTTTTGAGGTTTTGAGGTATGCCTGACGAGAAGATGGGTCGTAATATGTTCTCGTCATACGGAATGGTAGTGTCGACCAAAAATATCCTGACTGTGCCCGTTCATCAGCACAATATCAGGCTTATTCGCAAGAATGGTCCTGTCTGTGATGATGGCCCGGTCCCAGTAGAGCCTGGCGCAGTCATTTTTGAGCACGGCTTCCGGCATGTATATAATAAGGCAGTTTCCGATCCACGAGACCGTATTTCAGAGCGAGCTCCTGGTGTAGAATCCTGGCTACTAGGTTCTGCCTATGCAAGTAGTCAGAGTTAGAAAGCGCCGAACAACCAGAGATGACATGCCTAAGTGATTCACCGGGATGGCGACAAGCTCGACAAATGTCGACGGTGCCATCCTTAGGATGTATCTCCGATAGTTGTTGGTCTTAATAACCAGATCCTGTATTGCACAGACAAAACCTCGGTTTCCCCGAAGAGGTCACCAAACGAAGCCAGTGGAGGGAGGCAACTGTGTCTACGAAAGGCTCATGTAGAGCCTTGTAGAACCTCCCGTGGAGCTCCTTCTCCTTCCATACGGTCTCCCGGTCGAAATGCTCTGTACCAGCAGGGTCTTGGCATTGCTCGTTGGCTGAGAATAGAGGGTAAGTCCTTTATCACAAAAATAACGTCCCTATAGAATGGATCATCCGCTCGTCATAAAGTAATTACGAAGGCTGCACACTTTGCGATTATGCAGGGTAAGCGCTCTCAAAAGCCGCGCCCACCATGTTTCTGGCAAGTACAGCCTCATTACTGACGATCTCGAATGATGCATCCTATGGGACGTCATAATAGTGCGGACTTTTCTATCCAGAGCGTTCAGTTCGGTCTGAGTCCACCTGAGTATGCCAAATGTATACATGAGAACAGGCATGACCCAACTGTTATATGCATGTGTCTTATTAAGGCCCGACAAAAGACTGTTGTGCATAAAACACATCGCAAGCTGACTGCCTCATGTCCGCCTCATCGATACCTATTCTGTGACATACCCAGGTATCGGTATGTTTCAGCCTCGGATAGGGTCTTTATGATGATGGGCATAGACTAGTCTATACCTCAGATTTAGTAACCCTTCCCCTTTCAACATGGAGGACCGCACACTTATCCGTCCCCAGCTCCATTCTAATAGAATTGCTAAAATCACAAGTGATGTTTAGCAATTCCACAAGATGACTGGAGGCGAATAATTTGAGATCATCCATATAGAAGGTGGGTCACTTTGTACCTCCTTTCGAAGCTGAAATCCTCCCGGAACCCTCCAGTGGTACTGAGAGGGTTAAGAGGAGGCAGAACCAGATTGGACTCAAACAATCGCCCTGGAAGATACCCTTGTTATCCTTATGTGGTTCTCCGGCCGTCATCCGCTCGCCTAGATGACAAAGGTTGTACTCCACTGCCCCATACACTGCCGAGTCTCGAATTGTACAGTCAACCTTGTACAGCTCGAGGACCCTCTTAAGCCATGTATGAAGCACCGAGTCGAATGCCTTTTTTTAGTCTATCCAGGCGTCCGAGAGGTTCCGACGGTTGCGACCTTGCCAAAGACCGCGTCAATGAGGAGTGGTTCCTTGGTTCCACGACCACCGCCCCGACATCCATTTTGAGCGCGCGACATCACCTGATTTGCGTTCAGGTGGCGAGTGATTCTCGCGCTCAAAATGGATGTTAGTGTCTTAATATGGTAGGTAGACACGTTGTGGGGCAGTATTTATTCAGGTCTGTGGAATCCTGGTCTTTAGGAACCAAATGAGTGATACCAGTAGTGAAGAGCTCGGGAGTGACTTTTGGTCGAGAGCCGCTTGAAACTGTCGGGCGAGCACAGCTTGACACACCATGAACCCTTTCAGCCAGTAGTGATGCAGTCCGTCGAGTCCCGGACTTTTCCAGTTCGGGGCTCTACGGACCCCTCTTCTACGTCATCCGGCGTTATGATGACGGGGTTCATGGGCGTAACATTCGCACACTGACTCGCCACAACTTCCGTCCAGGGCCCTCGCTGTGGTTTACGGGCTCTGACCACAAGCCGCGCCAGAATGCGATAGTGTCGGCCTGATTCGGTGCTGAGCCCGTTCCACGTAACATTAGCCGCTCAATGATTCATAGAGCCTCTTCTGATCACTCTGGAAGAAACGATTCTGGTTGAACCGTGTCGACCTCTCGGTATATCGCCGAATCCGCTTCCCCAAGCAGCGATTCTCTGCTTCAGGTCGTCTATGCGCTCCGTCAGTTTTGCGTTATATCCGGCTGGGACAAACTGATATTTGTCCCAGCAAACGCCATCCGGACGGTGCGCACAATTCTCGGCCTATAATTGCCCGACCTGAAGATTATTATTATTACATATCCTTTGTATTACTGAACATTGGCTAAAATATTAAAATATTCATGTTTAATTTCAGAAACTACCAGGTGGTCAGTTTCTTCAATAGAGAAAAAAGGTTACGTTGTGGCTTCTTAATATTAGCAGATAAATCATTATTTTATAAAGAACGTAAGGATATTGTGAGCCTCTCTGTTGAGTGAACTGTAGAAATTGTTTGTGTCGAGTTCGAGCACCTCATTGTTGTAAGTGTTTACAGACCCCTATGTGCTACTTACGACTATTTTGAAAAGATTGTAAAAGAAGTTTTGCTCAAACTTAGTAAACAGAAAAAGTCTGTTGTAATATGTGGAGACTTTAACATCAATCTCTTTGAAACTTCTTCCAATGGTATTAAGTTTAGCTCATTGTTTAAATCGGGTAATCTTGTTAATTATTCTACGTAACAACACGTCTTGGTGGGCCTAGTGCGAACTGTATAGATAACATATTTACAGATGTTAAGCCCTTGCAAAAATCGATTATTTAAAAATTTTGTTTGGATCACTGTGGACAGTTGGTCTCATTGCCTTACTTACATACTCAAAAACAGAAAAATAAGAAAGTTGTGTTTGTTCCAATAAATAAACATCGCTTGTAGAAGTTTGGAAGTAATATATCAAAAGACTTCCATCACTTTCATTTAAAAATAGTGCTGATTATTTGTATGGTGTGTTATTTAAAATTATAAGTTAAGTAGGCGAAGATTATACGACTTTTAAAATGAAAGATCATATAATAGTCGTGTTATATTAAAAAAAAATTGTATACTAAATATCTGTTTCGTCTTAGAGCCAAAATTCCATAACGCAGCGTATACTAATTTGGGCTCTTGTCACTTATATTTTATGTACTCTCCGAGGTATGTAAAACATATTCTAAAATATTTAAAAAGTGCGTTTCAAGGCTTAAATTTAAGCAACAAAACTGCATCCAATAAAATTAAAATGAGTGGAGAATAATTTATAGTGAAACGGACAAGCCACGCAACTCGGATTTTCATTTGAATATTAACAATAATTTCACTCAATTTGATCAAGAAGTTGCTGTGGCTTTTGAGAAACATTTTACTTTTTTGATAACAAAAGCTTAAGCAAAATGTAAAGTCTTGTCCAAATACTTTTAAACTTCCATAGAGTATTGCCAAAAGATATTGTTAAATATTTTTAATGTTAAGAGAACGGCAGACGTGTGGGGGATTTCCGTTAAAGTTATTGTATCTGTAATAAATACAATAGCACCTTATTTTTAATACAAGCGTCGAATCTGGTGTGTTTCTTGATTTAAAGAAACAAAGTAATGTCATACCTTTATTTAAATCTGGTAGTACATTAGGCCACGCCAATTTTAAACCAATTTCTGTACTACCAACATTTAGTAAAAAAATTAAAAAAATAGTTTTAGATCAGATGTTAAGTTTTTTTAATATTAATAAATTGCTTCTTAAAAATCATTTAGGTTTTACAAGGTGTAGCTCAACAACTGAAGCAAGAGTTGAGCTTATTAAACATGTATTTTGTGCATGGGAGAATTCAGTGAATGCTTTGTGTATATTTTATGACATTTCCAAGGCCTTCGACTGTACTCACCATGAGACATTAATCAGGAAGCTACAGTACTATGATGTCAAGAACACAGCGCTTAACTTATTATTTCATATTTAAGTAATCTCAACAGAATCGGAAACTCAGTAAGTTATTATCAATGGTAAAAGTTCTTCCGGGTCACCTGTACTAATGGGTGTCCCTAAAGGCTCAATTCTCGACCTATTCCTATTTCTAGTGTATATTAATGACTTACCTCACCTTGTGGGAGATAATCATGATATAGTATTATTTGCTGATGATTCTTCCTTGATTTTTAAACTTATATGTCAATCATTTAAATGTAAATAATGCTATATCAATATTAGTGCATTGGTTTAACGTTAATAATCTACATTTAAACGGAAATAACTAAGTGTATTAAATTTACAACACCAAATGTTAAAAATCTGAATACCAATGTGTTTTAATTGGGGTAGAACTGAGCCCTGTTAAATTCACTATTTTTAATGGCATCACTCTCGACAGAAAACTTCAGTGGGGCCCCCATATATCCAAACTAGCAAGCAGACTAAGTTCTGCAGCTTATGCTGTAGAAAAGAACAGAGGTCTCACTAGTGTCGAGACAGCTGGATTAGTTTATTTTAGTTATTTTCCTAGCATAATGTCTTATAAGATTTTGCTATGGGGAAATGCGGCTGATTTATAAACTACTAGCTGTTACCCGCGGCTTCGCCCGCATGGTCACTGGGAAATGAACTATCCATTGCTTTTGAATTGAAAGAAAACTGAGTTTTATAGATTTGTCAGAGATGCAGCCAATAAAAGAAACTGAGCAAAACTGACGGATCAGTCAGCCTATTTAAATGTTTTGAAACTCAGCGTATAGGAAAGCATGAAAATAGCCTGTTTATTCCAAATGGAAATAGGATATTTTTTAATTAAAGGAAACTGAGCATAATTATCCGTCAGGGATGCAGACTTTTGAAAGAAACTGAGCTAAATTGATTCGTCAGAGATGCAGTTTCTGAATTGAAAGGAAACTGAGCCAATAAAAGACTCGTCAGAGATGTAGCCTTTGAGTTGAAAGGAAACTGAGCTTAATAGGTCCGTCAGAGGTGCAGCATTTGGAATTGAAAAAACTGAGCTAAATAGGAAATTTTGAATTGAAAGGGAAAATCTGTAGAATTCTGATTAATTGATTGTAGAATTTTGGAAAAAAAACTAACTGAACACTATTTTAAGACGCTACTGTACACAATGTTATATGTTTTTCCATTCGGGGAAAGAATGTGGAGATTCTGGGCATTTGACACACGCGAACGTGCTACATACAGCTGACCATGAGAGAAGCACGGTTTTCTAAGTTGACCCCGCTACCTGTAACGTTTGCCCTTGCGCTTTATTAATTGTCATTGCAAAACTGAGCTTAATAGGGAACTGCAACCTTTTGAATTGAAAAGGAAGATCTGTAGAATTAGGGATCCGTGGTATAATAACATTTTCACCTCCTACGCCTGTCAAAATTGTAGCACCGATTATGTTCCGTCAAGATGTGTCACACAGCCTTGTCCCGTTACATAACCGAGGAGCATCTAAATTTCGCATTAGCATGACTGGGACGCCTAATTTTAATTGAAGCTTATGTGAGGCACACCTGACAACTCTAGAGAATTTAAAAACTCTACGGGATATGAAGTGCTCTGTTCTGTGTCCATAACTGTGTCTACTTACAAATACTCTGTTATTTCTCCTGCTACTTCGCGTAATATATCTGAATTTATTTTGTTAACGCTCTCATTTTTGGTGCAAGAATCGCCCTACATAACCATTTGTATTCATGCATGTTGTTTGTTAAATCTGAATAAATACTCACAATTAATTCGGAATGACTCTGTACTAAATTACAAAATCTCTCGTCAATTTAACGCAGCCCTCAGTATCCGTTTTCAACCGCCCATCGCCAATTTTAATAGTGTGTCAGCATAGTTTCCAGCATTGATATCATTATACAAATGCACTCTCATATTCGTATTTAAACTGAATTTTGTCACCTTGTTCCATAAAATAGACGACTTGAGGCATGCTTTAATTTCATCTGCAGGTGTGCCCTTTTGAATGACAGGTAAAGTTTGGCGAAAGTCACCAGCCAGTAAAACCACCATTCCTCCCATTACATCGGTATGCTGCACAAATCCTGGAGCGTTCGATTTAGTGCTTCTAGATTTTTATGCGACATTGTATTTTCGTCCCACACTAAAAGTTTGCATTGTCGTATACACCTATATGCTAACACATAAAAGTTGCAGATCGGCGATGACAAATTCCCAATTTATGTGCATTAGATAGCCCACAAGATGATATGAGAGTTGCATAAAGATCCTAATTTTGGCTGGTGACTGGCACTGCACAGCTTCCTCCATGGTTTCATCCCAGTGATTATCGTTTTCTAAAAGATGCAGAGCTTCATGCTTCTCTACAAGTTGCATTTCCTGACCGTTGACAGTTTAAAGGTCTTTATATCCTGTAGGACCCCGAACATGGTGCAGCAGCAATCGTAAACAAAACATTCAAAATTAGTTACATGGACGGTATACACACGACCAAGGGCATCTGATGACCTTACACCAGGCCAACACAACAGGCGCGCCTTGAATACGGCGTTTCCTCCTTCTAGATGTGTTCCAGTATAATAGCGGGGACTTCAGAATATAACAACGTTTTGCAAAGGGTCGGTTTGACAAAGTTGAAAAAGGCTGTTAGTGTAATTTTGGCGGTGACGCAATTCTTTCTTGGAATTTCTTTCGGTGAAATACACGCTCTCCATTTTCTAAGTGCACAGCAAGGTGAGTAACTGTTGGGTGCCTTTCGTGTAAAGTGAAGCCAAGGAGACGCCACGCTGCCTCGTTACTGCTGACATAACGCCCTGCTTGAAAGGTCTGTACTTCATTAACAGGATTTGCCTCACCTTCACTCCTGAGATTAAATATTGCTTGGTCGCTTCCTTTATTTATGTACTTACAGATATACTTGATTGCGCGGACAGAGCTATATGCTTCTACATTAATGTGGGCATTAAACATTTTACATAGAATGGGCGAATACAGGACAATCCAGCTGTTATCTAAGGTTTCGAACGCTCCAGAGCGAGATTTGATTGTAACTTTCCTGCCACCATCTTCAGGAGCTCTGCGTCTGTATAGGGTAGCCATTGTCATTGTGCACTGTTTCTTTTTAGCTGTTTAGGAATTTCTTTGTACATTTTCCTTCTTTCATACATGGCCATATTGAATTTCGTGCTCCACATGGACCGTGAATCATATTTCGGACGATGGTATCATACAATTCTTTATCTTGCTCAGGATCCTGAATCTCGGCGCTTATTATGTCGTCTATTTGGCTGGGCCGCAACTTCTCTTTAAGCCATATTAGAATGTGGGCATGCGGTAATCCTCTTTTGCCATTCAATTGAATACATGAAGCACTGCACCTCTCCGAAAATTTTCCTTTTGTTAATTACATACATTAATTTTGTACTTTTAATCTAAATACTCTAGCAACTAAATCGTGTCTGTCAGTACTTTTTGGCCCGCATTAGCTCCTCGTTATTTCTTTCCATGTGGGATTGTAAGTAAAAATAACAAAAGATCAGGTCTTCCGTAAGTTCGTACATAGGCGAATGCGTCTTGTGTGTACTTATGTAGGTAGCAGGGACTGTTAACGAATGATGAGGGCAGATTACCATTTTACCTAATTTCTGGGGTTTACATTGGCATCGCTAGAAACTGCATCTTGTAAATGGTAATAATTCTCAACGCGCTTTTTTTTATTAAGATATATAACGAGACGTTCACTTTCTACCTTCACATATGTCTACAAAAATTGATGAAATAATTGTCTACACTGGGCTAAGAGGTTAAAATCATTTTCTCGCAACAGCATATGATACGCATAAAATCCATACATGATACCTTTTTGTTCAGGAGTGGCTCCTTTGTGACCAGGTTAATGAGTGGAATTTGAAAATGATAACCCTCTTATCCTTTGCAATAAATTAATGGGTATTGCAGGCGTCATAAAACTTGTGTGTATCGGCTACCCGTTGCAACGTATCATCACGTGCTCGCAAGACAATGTCTCGTGAAGAAAATTGATCACCACTAATTACGGCTGCTATCTCGTTTATCAAGGTGCATTGTAGCGCCTTTCATGCTCTCCTCGAGGGGTCCGATCAGCGTGAATGACGACTTTATAATCCTCTTCAGGTAGGTTTTCTAAAGCAGTTTTAAATGTTTTGACTAAAATGTTACGTTCATGCAAGAATCTTTGAACTTTGAACACTGTGTCTCTCTCAACTCCCTGGATAAGTTGGCAGCGACGGTCTACCTCAATTTCTTCGTCACCCATAAAATATACTTGTAAAATTTATGCTGTTCGTTTTCAGCTGGAAAAAGTGAACCTATTCTATGATAAATTTGCCCTTGCACCGTAAATGTAGGCGAAAATCCCGCATTATTATTTCGGTCAACTCGGAAGGACGTTATTTGAAAGCATGAGTTATATTTCGGATCCCGTTTAAAAGCGCCGTGACTCATTAGCATCATATAAAAGAGAGTTTTCAAAGGTTCTTCTGGTTCCCCAAGTAACGGAAGAGACACTTTGCCATTGGAACAGCACACCTGCGGTCTCATCTTTCCATTTTAAAGCGCTGCAAAATCGACACGCCTTGTCCATCAGTCCGATAGCAACTAACCTGTGATTTTTATAATCAATCAACGGATCATAATTGAATGCTGCGTCTTTAAAACCGACCAATTGTTTCTTTGAAAATTTTGTCGACGTTCAGCTTGGAGCTGTGCATTTGCATCTCTTCGCGCCTGTGTCTATTCTGGTGTTTCAGATGCCTTATAGTAGATTGACGTTCAGCTTGCTCAATGAGTCTGTGTTGAGTTTCATCAGGTGTTTCCGCGGCTCTTAAGGCGGCCTGACGTTCCGCTTGTTCGAATAGCCTTTGCTAACTTAGAGCAGATTTTTTAGTAGCTTTTAAAGTAGATTGACGCTCTGCCTGTTCAAGACGCCTTTGCTGACTTTGATCAGGTGTTTCAGTAGCTCTTAAAGTACGACGCTCTGCCTGTTCAAGACGCCTTTGCTGATTTTGAGCAGGTGTTTCAGTAGCTCTTAAAGTAGCTTGACGCTCTGCCTGTTCAAGACGCCTTCGCTGACTTTGAGAAGGTGTTTCAGAAGCTCTTAAAGCAGCCTGACGCTCTGTCTGTTCAAGACGCCTTTGTTGACGTTGAGAATGTGTCTCAGATGCTCTAAAAGCAGCCTGACGCTCTGCTTGTTCTTGCCTTCTCAGTTCAGCATCTTCTAAAGGTTCTAGCAATCGAGCTAATCTTTTCGCTTGTCTTTGAGAAGATACTCTTGAAAGGCTGGACTTACTTCATAATGCCTCGCAAACGTAAGAAAAAACCTATTTATAAAAAACGGTAAAATACCTAAAGGAATTAAATTTCCTTTTAAATATTTTTAAAGCAAATCAAAATATCTAAAAATAAATATTCCTTTTAAATATTTTTAAAATCAAAACAACAAAACCAATTCAAGACACAACACGAATCCGAAAACGATAGCCAAAAAAATCAGATCAACTTAAACCAAATCACAAAACAAATCGCAGAAAACCGAAATCGAAAGCAGTAGTCAATATAAATATAACCAACGAAAAAAGAAGTAAGTGTATATGTACCGTATACATTATCTATACTATTAATATTCCTTTGAAATATTGTTAAACAACCTAAAACAACGAAAACCAATTCACGATTCTAAATAAACAAAATCCAAAATCAAAGCCAGGTCTAAATATGTATAAAGGAATACCAACCAAATCAACAAAACCGATCCAGAAAATACACAAATCCGAAAATGAAAGCCAATATAAATCCATTCAACCTAACCAAATCACAAAGCAAATAACAAACAACCGAAATCGAAAGCAGGTAGTCGAATAAGCTACGAAATAGAAACAATTTAAGCGTATAGGTACCGTATGCACTATAAGTTGACGCGCGGCTCAACGGCGGGAGTTAAGTATATGTCAGGAAACATTTCGTTACCGCGTTTTACAAACCTAGTAACGACATCTAGTGGAATCAATTTAAACTATGTATACGTTAGTTAATAAGAACTCTCCAAAAATATTTTTTCTTATAATTTTGCACAATTTTTCTTATTGTAATACCGATTCATTCATAACCACATATAAGGACTGTATTCATTTCCGTTCAATCAATATAACTAAGGCTTATTAATAAGGCTTACTAAGAACTGTTTCTACCATTGTTAAGTAATAGTTAAGGGTGAAAGCGTGACAGGTGGTGATAGTATTTCTGATCCATACTTATAATCACGCCTGTAACCCTTTTGAGGTAAACAGAGCATCAACGGATTACTTAATATCGTCTGCGAGTTATCGCCTATTCTGTGAATTACGATGCCAAAACGTTTGAAGAAAATCAGCTGGTGAATTTTATGTTTTTATCGCTCTCTTCCCGGTTCTGCGTGGAAAAATACAGATCCATACATTTTTATCTTAATTTTGGTAAAAGACATAATAATCCAGATATTCTGACCTTCTGTGTTCGTCCATCGTACCGTCGTCCGTCTTGTAGAATCACGGTGGCGCCACCTAGCTGAATTTAATTTTGCAACATATTCGATTTTCCCACGGGAATGAAATGTTTTCCGCGGAAAAAGTAGCCTATGTCACTCTACAGCCACCAAACTATCCCCATACAAAAAATCATGCCATGTCGACGCTCTGTTGCGACGTGAAAGAAGGACAAACAAACAAACAAACAAACACACTTTCGCATTTATAATATTAGTATGGATTTTTGTTTTGTAGAAGAGGGCCATTAGAGATATTTAAAACCTAAACCCGAGAGAGTCTCTTAGAGAAAAATTAAAAGTAATAAATATATTAACTTTGACCTCTCATTATATTTACGAAAATTTAATGTATGTTCACAAAGACAAAGGTAGTTTTAGTAAAAAAAGTGATATATACTCTGTAAACACTTGGAACAAATACAAGCTGGTGATACCAGTTTCTCAACTCCTCAGAGTCAGTAATTCATTCTTGGGGGCAATGTATACGCTATTACAACAAAATCCCAGAAAATATACAAGGTCTCTCTATTACCATGTTTAAATATTTTATTAAACACAAACTGTATAAGAAGTGTTATTATAATATAAATGTATATATTATGGTTGATAATAACCCCTGGGTATGAGGTGGTAGCTTCCAAGCTGTTTCTAAAATAAATTTTGTAAATAGTTTGTACAAACTTTCATGTAAAATTTACTTTAAATAATAAAATAAAAAATTTGTACAACCGACTTCAATATAAATTATTAATTGAATATTAACAATATTATATTAAATATTAGGTCCTTACATATGAAATTAGCGTTTTGTCGTACTGGCCACTTTGGTCTGAAATATCTCCTCTTTGGTTAAGAATTCCAAATTCAAATTTATAAATTCATTTAGCTGGTACATTTGAGTTTTGAATACGAGTACAGTCATTCATTTGTTTTTCCTCATTATTTTATTCTTTGGCGTCGCTTATTACCGCACAATGGAAAACATGAAATATCGGTATATTTACGAGTACGAGTTCTACTGTGGCACCAGTGCTGCAGAAACAGCTCGAAGGATTAATGATGTTTACGGCGCTGGTGTCGCAAAAAGAAAGCACGGTGCGTTTTGGTTTCAACGTTTTCGTTCTGGAAATTTCGACCTTCAGAACCAACCCCGTGGACGGCTGGAGACCAAAGTGGAAAATGAAGAATTAAACGCTATTGTGGAAGCGGATCCATCACAAAGCACTTCAGAGATAGCTGCAGGCTTCGGGTAAGTGATGAAACTGTATTAATTCACTTGAAGCAAATCGGGAAATTAAAAAATCTTGAACGATGGGTACCTCATGAATTGAGTGAATCGAACTTGCAAACACGCGTCGACTGCTGTGTTACTTTGCTCAACCGACACAATAATGAAGGATTAAATCGAATCATTACTTGTGATGAAAAATGGATACTGTACGATAATCGGAAGCGCTCGTCGCAATAGCTGAACCCTGGAGACCGAGCCAAATCCTGCCTAAACGAAAATTGACTCAGAAAAGTTACTTAGAGTGTTTGGTGGACTAGCACCGGTGTCGTTCACTACAGCTTTCTAAAATCTGGCCAAACGATTACGGCAGATATCTATTGTCAGCAACTGCAAACGATGAAGGAAGAACTAGCTGCTAAACAACCGAGATTGGTCAATCTCTCTAGGCCACTGCTGCTTCACGACAACGCTAGACCACATATTGCACAACAAACAACCACTAAGTTAGATGAGCTACAATTGGAATGTCTGCGACATACACCGTACTCCCGGAAATTGCTCCAACAGATTACGATTTTTCCGAATTTGGACAACTTCTTACAAAGAAAAAAATTCAACTCCGATGCGGCAGTCCAAACCGCCTTCAAAGTGTTTATTGATTATCGCCCCATGGTTTTTAGTAAAGGGATCAATGAACTACCTATGATATGGCAAAGTGCATAGATAACAATGCATACTTTGATTGATTAAATATATTTTACAAAAATGACTTTATATTCCTCCCGTAAAAACGCCATTTTCATATGTAAGGACTAATATTAAGAATAACTCAAAACTATTGTTCAGACCTTGATCAAATTTATATAGGACCACATGTAAAGCACCAGATTTAAAATAAAAAAAGAATCATCGAAATCAGTTTACCCAGAAAAAAGTATATGAGGTAACACACACATAAAAAACATACAGTCGAAACGAGTACCTCCTCCTGTTTGAAGTCGGTGAAAAGTCCCGCTGGATTTCTTGCTGGTTCTTCCCAGGACCAAGGTTTTTTCTGAACTAGTAGTAAATTAAAATTACTTTCAATAACATATATATGTATGTGATCTATATTGAATTTAAAAAATCTATTCTATTCTATTCTTTCATTTTATCAATTGTTCGATTTAAAAGAAAAAAACGTAGTTTTTTCGCATTAAATGTAGACCTAGTTACACCTGGCATTGATCTCTCTGTTCTGTTCGTAAAGTTTAATTACAATATAGACAGACAGACAAAAAATTTAAATTATGTCTTTATAAAAGTTAAAATTTAATCAATGTCAGCTGTTTCGATATTACAGACAGACACTTCAATTTTATTTATATGGTATAGATGAGCGTGAATTTTGCGATGCCACGATAATTTAAAGCTTACTCTTTTTACCATCAGTACCTTAGGAAAAGGGTGTAAAGTTAACTCCTTCTGTAATTTACGTTTTACTGCATCGCTAATTAAATTAAATTTGGTAAAACAGACGCCTGTTTTAATACGAGCATTAAATTTTATAAGTAAACTTATTATGGGCCTAAATGGAAGAGAGCAGTGTTCATTGCTAATGTAAAATGTATGAAGGGTCTTTGAAATTTATTATGGAATTCCCAACTTTATGTTAGAAAATAGGTTGAGGATGAGAATAAAAAAAAATAGCACAAATCATTATAACGCAACTTAGGGCTAGGTTAAAGTCGCCATTTTCAAAAGTAATATTTAATTACTTACAGACGTTATTTAGACTAAAAAATACGGGAAGATGTCAAATTTTTAATCTAGACGAAACAGCCATTGGGAGAACACGATGTGATGCGGTTTTTTGATAAAAAAATAAGCTGATGATATATCTTATTCTGATAAAATTTTCAGTTATATCAAAAAAAATTATATAAGAAGGGGCAAACGAGCATGTGGCTCACCTGATGGTAATTGACTACCGCTGCCCACGAACATCTGAAACACTAGAGGAATTGCAGGTGCGTTGCCGGCCTTGAATGTGTAAATAAATATTACTTATTTTTGTACAAAAACTAGCTGCCAATAGTTGTATACCCTGATGATCCTTCAACATACGCTCACAAACCAACATTATTCAGGTGAATAAGAAGTTTTAAGGCACTTTTTTGAAGTCATCGGTCAAGAGACGTGCAGCCTAAACAGTGAAAAAGTTACCATAAAACGCGTTGAAATGATACTGAGACGTGACCCTTCACTGCTGGCCGGATGAGGAATCTCAAGGTCGCTCAGCGAGCTATGGAGATGGCTATGCTCGGAGTTTCTCTGCGTGATAAACTTAGAAATGAGGTTATCCGCAGTAGAACCAGAGTGAACGAAATAGCCCAACGGATTAGTAAGCTGAAGTGGCAATGGGCCGGCCATATAGCTCGAAGAACCGACAACCAATGGGAAAAAGGTTCTCGGTGGCGGCCTCGCGTACCGGCGGACGAAGTGTAGGGCGTCCCCACTAGATGGAGTGACGACCTGATAAGACATGCAGAAGTCGATGGATGAAGATGGCTCAGGACCGTGCTTATGGCATTCCCAGGGAGGCCTATGTTCTGCAGTGGACTTGTGAAGGGCTGTAATGATGATGATGTAATGTAATGAAATGAGTAGGAGCAGAAATCGTAGTAGTAGCATATAATAGTAGAAATATACGAAAACGTGCTCCAGCCTAGTATTCAGTTATTATATCTGCAAATAAATACATATTCTATTCAGAAATTGAAATATAAGCGGTATTTATTTGAGGCGATCGGCATATTCACGATGACTAATACGCGCGGGCAACTAGTAAACGACTACTGCGACATTATAAACGAGCCAAAGATAGTAAAACTGCAGTAAACTGTTGTATATTATGTGCGTATTTCTATGTAGTGGCGGCGTAAGAATATCCACTACTCCATAATATGTTCCTGTGGATACCATAAGAGGCGAAAGAGGAATACTAATGAATCAGCAATCAGCAAACACAAATATGGTAACACTTACAATAATTATAAGCAATCATAGCATGCCTTTTTTAACAAAAATAAAACCAAAATGTATTTATCAATATAAAAGTAAAAGAAAGAAAAAAAGGAAATAAAAACTGATTTGAAATTACAGTGCGCATGATAAGGGCAGTTACGTATGGTGAACATGCTTTAGTTTGGTAATGAAAATATGTAGAAAGGAGAGACGTCACCGCTCAGGAATCATAATTGTATTCTCTGTTGTGTTTCGTATGGTGAGTGTAGAGAACCGGAGACCCTTTTCACTGGAAATAAGGCATTCCATCTTAGTCTTCACGGGTGACAACGCATCGGCATTTTGATTTGTAATCGAGGATAGATGTAGATGTCTATGGGCCACAGTAACCACTTACTATAAGATGGACTGTGTGCTCGTTCGTCACGCTTACCCTATAAAAAAATTACACTTATTTATGTAAATGATAAGAGTTACAGAATTTTGACAAAAATTTAGCCAAGAGTACAAACTTCAAGAAAAGAGACTACTCCTTTCTCAAAGGCTGGCACGCTCCTGCGATTATGCAAATAAACGCAAATGTGATCTTCTGAACCAAATGCATTCGATTTATTTTCAATTTTTGAAAATCTGATAATGTGTCTATTATTTCTTATATTTACGCGAACACTACACATTTAAATAAAACTAGTTATACGGATTTTATCGCGTATATTAACTTATTTTATATTCCCGACGTTTCGAGTACTTTACAGCACCCTGAACATGTACAGGATCGCCCCCGTCACTACATTAGATTTGATAGACCACAAATCCTCGCTAAACAACACCGATTCCTTCCAAGGATGATTTGCGAGGCTATTGAAATCAAAAAACATCCTAATTTCAATAGAGAAGATGGCTGGGTGCTACCATCTGCTTGGGATCGTATAATTAAGTTAATTCAACCAAACACCTGCAAGACTTCAAGATTTGTAAGTTCATACTGCGTGATTGGAACAAAATTAATAATTTTTAATCTGGAGGTATCCTTGGTTAACTATGACATTGGGACGTCAAATACCTCAGTCCTCCCCGTGACCATGGGTGCTGTAAAGTACTCGAAACGTCGGGAATATAAAATAAGTTAATATACGCGATAAAATCCGTAAAACTAGTTTTATTTAAACATGTATCTATTAATCTGTATCTAATGTCCTCATATTACCATAGTTGCCACGCTTGGCAGGCAGGTTGACTACTGTAGTTTTTTTTTGAGTTGTTAACAGGAATATGCTGCTGTCCATCTCCTGTTTCAGTTTCCCACAGTCGCCTCTTACGACATCCACGGGACGATGGGGTATTGAATATTCCAACGTCGCCGGTACACGGTTAATTTTTTTAAATATTTATTTACATAATTTATTTTTGTTTACTTATTCCACCTTTTTAGGGTTCCATACCCAAAGGGTAACCAACGGGAGCCTATTACTAAGCCTCCGCTGTCCGTCCGCCCGTTCGTCCGTCCGTCCGTCTGTCTGTCAGCTTGTCTGCCTCATGATCCGTAATAGGTAGAAAGTAGAAATTTTCACAGAATGTGTATTTCTGTTGCCGCTATAACAACAAGTAATAAAAATAAATTAAAAATTTAAAGGAGCTCCCCTACTAGAAACGTGTTTTATGGTGGTACGGAACCCTTCATGCGCGAGTCCGACTCGCACTTGGCCGGTTTTTCTTAAACCTACTTCATTCTATCTCTGCATCAACCCAAACTAAACTGATAGAATAGTCTCAGCCATTAAGTTCGCCTATACGATGTGCGTATTTAAAGTATTAATAAATAAATAAGCAATTCTTGACCCGCCCGTGTGTACAACATAGTAAATTACTAGGAAGCTATTTAGCAGCCTGGAATGAATATTCATAAGGACTTTGAGTTAACACAAGGGTATACCTGGGATTTTTAGCAAAATTCCGCCACAAAGCAATTTGCAAAATGTGTTTGACAGAATAATGGTAGCCAATTGCGCCCATTGTTTTAGACTTTTTTAAAGATAGCTCTTAATGTCGTATTCAGGAATTTAACTACTATTACCCTCACTTGTATAACAATTGTTATACAAGTGAGGGTGTCAAATTAGCACACTGTCCAGATGATGTACTGGTGGTCGTTAGAAACCTACGTCAAGCCTTGGTTCAGAGGTACGTTGTCACTTCTAAGGACTAAGATACATAGATCTTTGGTTGTCGATGGAAAAAGGATAATCTTCGGCCAAGTGATTGTATGTGGATATGCTAACCTCCGATAATTTTCTTTACCTTACTCTCACAACTACACACTATCAATATTTTCATTTACAATTATGTATTCCGTTACTTATGTATTAATTTACTTACATCTTTTACAAATTTATATCATATAGTCTTATATAATATTTAGGTATATTATTGTCAGTCAGGGATTAAGGCTCACAATATGGGCACAAGAAAATTTAAATTAATTAATTGTATACATAATATGATGAGTTTCAAAATCGTATTAAACGAGGTAATTATTTTCATAATCCACACAAATAAGATAGGTATTAAGACTGTACCATTTCCCCAGAAAATAATGAATTATAAAAAAAATTATGTTTATGATTTGAAAGTTTAATAAATATAAAACGAAAAATAAATTATTAAATTTCTTATTGAGATATACGGAACAAAGAATAATACCGAGATTAGAAGTCGTCCTCAGTACCATAACAACAGACGGATCAAAATACAAATTGTAATCTCAGCCGCGTAAGCGATTTGTGACACCTTTGCTTTAATTTGTCAAGTCTTTGACTTATACATGAGATAGTCCAAGCACAGAACACAATTACTCTCTACCAAGAGAAGAACGCCAACTTCATACTAAAAACGGAAACACGTCTTTATGAGTGTACATGAAAAGCCTACGGTGGGCGCCCATATAAAACTTTTTGGGAATTTCAAACCTGGATTCTGTAACTTTGAACTTTTTATTTAGGCATATTCGAGTAATTTTGGCTCAAGCCTCACAAACCTATGGGGTAAATTCCTTACATTTGATAGGTTGCACCAAAATTACTCGAATATGCTTTAGATTAGTATGTGGGATAAAAAAAAACTATAAATAAGTATAGTTATGTAATTTTATTTTCTGGAAGACAGATTGTTTTATAAACTATACATTATTATTGATGTTTTTATTGCTTTTGCACATAATATTTCCACGTTTGTTACTGATATATAACACATGTTATTGTCAGAGTTATTCTTCACAGAAAATTAACGTAAATTTAAACCAGCAAAATTCTCATGGTGAAAACTAAACTCAGCCGAAATACGTGATCTGAAACAGATACAATTCGAGTCAATATAGTAATAATCCTACAAATAACGGTCAATAAATTCAAAATGTTTATAGACTTACCACAATATTGTCATAAGTTTTCTTTTCCTATTATAGGAAGTGCAGAAAGCAGCAGAAAGTGATCAGATGATTTTGTGCTTTTAATTTGCACAACACTTAACTTACTTTCGATGATATATTATGACTGTGTATTCGCTCACAAACGAAAATAAAGTATTCTGAGCCCATAATAACTAAATTTAAGCAAAATCAATAATAAATATTAAAATCCAAACCAATGAAGTAAATTTGAATAAATTTCAGAAAATATTTTCAATATGAAAGACGTTGACTAACATATGTCATTTTTTCTTCTATTAATTCATGGCTTCTCTTTGATAGAATTCTGCTAATATTTAATAACTTAATATTAATCAAATAATAGGTAAATAAATTGTGCAAATCTCAGAGTAATATGTATGTAATTATACTTTAAAGAGCAAACCAAAAAGCTTAACACAGAATTAACATTTTAGTTTCTTCCGAGATAAAAATAATTTTGTATCTAATTTTTAAAATGGCAATCTAAAACAACATGAAGGAAAGAAACAGCGATATTTTTTCTCGCTTTATTTTACAAGCCCAACTAGAACATTGACAAAATCAAGATTGTGTGCAGATTTTTGAACTTTCATACAAAGTTGCATCACCCTGGTCCAAAGTCACCTTGTAGAAAGCTCCAAAGAGTATGTTAATATTTAGTAAGGACCCTCAGAACCAAAGAGTATATAGTCACTACGTCTAGTCAGAAACATAGTTAAGAGTGCTCAGAACAATACTTTTTAAATGTTATTTATATCAAATATACAACTAAAATTTTATTAGAATTAGTTTCATTACTAAATTACGCTTCCTAAATTAAGAGAATGTACTTCAAAAGACGAGGTTCCGCTTTTACCTACGCGTCGCGTTTACTTCACATAATTTAGTCTATTTCCTTCACCGCGTGAGTATAAGAGGCAAATATAAATTTCAAAAAAATTAAGCGGGTACAAAAGAAAGTTTTTTGTTAGTTTTTTATATAAAAGGTAAGTAGGTATTTTTAATTACACTGTTTTTAAAAGTTATTTGCTTATATTCTGCTTCGTAACAATTTTATACACTTTATAAAATTTCCATTTCAAATACTGTGTCGTTCCACGTATCACTTTATATTTAATAGGCAGAATTAACTGAAAATTAAATATAAAGTGTGAGTTATTACAATAAATCATGTAAAAAACACAAATTTTCATATTCCATAAAGTCAAATATGCGAAAATTACGTTCGATGTAATAATTTCGATATATAGTGAACATTATGGCGAAGTTGTTTTCAACAATAATTTAAAATTAAACATTTTGTACAACCGACTTTAATATAAATTATTAAGAATAACTCAAAAACTATTAGTCAGACCTTGATGAAGCACCAGCTTTCAAATAAAAAGAATCATCGAAATCGGTTCACCCAGAAAGAAGTTATGAGGTAACACACATAAAAACATAAAAAAAATACAGTCGAATTGAGTACCTCCTCCTGTTAGAAGTTGGTAGAAAAATGGCGTTGGTCAAAGATAGCGTGATAAAGTATATGCCTATGATTTAATTTATTTTTTATTTTTTAGAGGCTGCTACTGAGTATATCAATATATGTATTTCTTTCCTTTATGAAAATCGAGTGTTTCTATGTTCTTTTTTCTTTTATCATAGTTACTTGATTTTAACATTTATATATATTGAATTTTAACATATGGGTATTCGTCAGATTTGCCTTAGTTGTAGAAGTGACATATAATATTTGATTTTTTTCTTTTCAGTAAACTTGTTTGGTCTTGGACTGACACTGACACTGAAATTATATTTGTTTTACAGAAGAGGGCCATAAGAGCAATCTATGATTTAAAACCTAAAGAGTCGCTCCGACAAAAATTTAAGGAAATTAATATATTAACTTTGGCCTCTCAATACATTTCATCATCATCATTACAGCCCTTCACAAATCCACTGCTGAACATAGGCCTCCCCCACGGAATGCCACAAAGCACGGTCCCGAGCCACCTGCATCCATTGACTTCCTGCATGTCTTACCAGGTCGTCACTCCATCTAGTGGGGGGACGCCCTACACTTCGCCTGCCGGTACGAGGCTGCCACTCGAGAACCTTTCTTCCCCATCGGTTGTCGGTTCTTCGAGCTATATATTTACAATACATTTATGAAAATGTAATGTATGTACACAAAAATAAAAGTAGTTATACAAAAATAAGTGATATTCATTCTGTAAATACTAGGAACAAACACAAGCTAGTAGTACCAGTTACTCGACTCCACCGAGTCAGTAATTCATTCTTGGGGCGATGTATACGCTTTTACAACAAAATCCCAGAAAATATACAAAATTTGACCTTTTTTCAATAAAACTAGTTTTACGAATTTTATCGCGTATATTAACTTATTTTATATTCCCGACGTTTCGAGTACTTTACAGCACCCATGGTCACGGGGGGGACTGAGATATTTGACGTCCCAATGTCATAGTTAACCACGGTTACCTTCAGATTAAAAACTATTAATTTTTGTTCCGATCTATGCAGTATGAACTTACAGTATCTTGAAGTCGTGCAGTTGTATGCTTGGGTTGGGATTTAATTTTATTAATTATAGGATCCCAAGCAAATGGTAGCTCCCAGCCATCTTCTCTATTGAAATTAGGATGTTTTTTGATTTCAATAGCCTCGCGAATCGTCCTTGGAAGGAATCGGTGTTCTTTAGCGAGTTTGTGGTCTATCAAATCTAATGTAGTGACGGGGCGATCCTGTACATGTTCACAGACTGCAGACTTCCCGGAGCGTCGATTCTTCATCAGCTATGTGTTCTTTAACGCGGGTTTTATTGATCTTTTAGTTTGTCCTATATAAGAGAGACCACATTCACAATCAAGCTTGTACACCCTGCATCTTGTAAAGGACATTACACTTAACTGATGGTAAAACTGACTAATCTTCTTCGGCGGCTTGAAATATGTTTTAATAGAAGCACGCTTCAGGATGTAGCCAATCTTGTTAGTGACACCTCTGACATATGGCAGTACAGCAGGCACTCGCTCGACTGTGGCCGGCTTCACTCGTTCACTGTGACGTAGGCGCGGGACCCGAAGCTTATTGTCGTGCAAACTTGCTTGACGTGTTGGAGCTCGGCGGCAGGTGTTTACTGTCACAGATCCCTCGTGCTCTCTGAAACAAAGATTTCCCCACGGTAGCTAACTGTGAAGGATGGTGATGAGAGTCACTGTTTAAATATCTATCTGTATGGGTCTTTTTTCTATACACAGTGTGGCTCAAGGTGTTATCAGGATTCCGAATTACTAACACATCTAGAAAAGCTAAAGAGTTGTTTGCCTCTAACTCCATTGTGAACTGAATTTTAGAATTAATGGAGTTAGGATGGTCTAAAAATGCTGTTACTTTATCTAAAGGTAGAATTGTGAAAGTGTCGTCTACGTACCGCTTGTAGAATCTTGGATTTACGGAAGAAGTAAGTATGGCTTTCTCCTCAAAGTCTTCCATGAATATATCGGCGACAATGGGAGATACAGGTGAGCCCATCGCCACACCATCTACTTGCTTGTAGAACTCCTCCTTCCACAATAGGTAGCCAGATGTAAGGCAGTGTCTTAGTAATGCTGCATATTCTATGGGCATGTTGTTTTCCTCCAGCCTTCTAGTTACAATCGAGATGCAGTCTTCAACAGGTAAGCATGTGAACAGAGACTGCACATCAAAACTGACCATAGTTTCATTGTCTGCCAGATGTAGGTCTTTAATCTCGCTAAAAAATGGCAGGAATCCATTGTGTGTACTCTTGTATATCCCCTGAGCGGAGTGAGTATTTTCGCTAAGTGTTGAGCCAATCTGTAAGTTGGTGAATCGATTTGGCTAACTATGGGACGTAGTGGAGCATTGGGCTTGTGTATTTTTGGTAACCCATACAACTTCGGTGGTTTGGCACACGTAGGTATTATCGATTTTACGTCCAGATATAATTTTTCGATGTGTTTCTTTATGAGATCACTATTTTTTTTAAGAGTGTTATTTGTTGGGTCGTTTTTAACCTTTTTATAAGTGTAATCCGACAAAATTTCTTGTATTTTAAAATTATAATCTGACGTATCCATGACTACCGTGGCATTTCCCTTATCTGCGCGGAGAATCGTGAGTTCTGGTTTATTGCGTAGGTTATTCAACGCTTTATATTCGTCCTTAGGTAGATTCGGTTTCGGCGCTGAACTTCGACGTAACATAGACGAAATGTCTTGACGTATCGCTTCCAAATCTTCCTTTTGCATATTGTTTTTAAATAAACAGTCCTCGACACTGCAGATAATTTCCTCGTACGGTAATTTTTTCGGTGTTATGGCGAAATTAAGGCCTTTCGATAATACTCTAATTGTTGCATCATCCAGAGTTTGTTTTGACAGATTATAGACCGCGTTTGATCTATGATCCGTGTTTGTGGTCAACAGTTGCGCTTCGTTCTCGCGTCGACACAGATGTTTGACATTTAATTTGGTCGTTAATTTTTGATATTTTACTATATGTTTCGATGCAAACATTATAATCAAATGTCGTTAAGACTGCCTTTAACTCACTGAATGTTGTGTCTATGGATTTGTTTATGTCATGTAGATCGGAGCGTTTTTGTTGGATTACCGTTCGTAACAACTTTTTTACTTGCCTGATTTAAGATCTTAGCGCTTCCTCGAATGTCCTTTTTAGTGGATATTTTGACACACGTAGGAATGAGATTATGGTCTCGGCATCTCTTCAAGAGATTTAAGGCTGTTAGATATCTTGCGCGCTTGGTCATGAGATCTTCTAATCGGCGAATTTTATTTGCAACTACCATTCCGTACTGGTTTACATAATGATTTCTTATATTTTGCGAACACTACATTTAAATAAAACTAGTTTTACGGATTTTATCGCGTATATTAACTTATTTTATATTCCCGACGTTTCGAGTACTTTACAGCACCCATGGTCACGGGGGGTCTGAGATATTTGACGTCCCAATGTCATAGTTAACCACGGTTACCTTCAGATTAAAAATTATTAATTTTTGTTCTGATCTATGCAGTATGAACTTACAGTATCTTGAAGTCTTGCAGTTGTATGCTTGGATTGGGATTTAATTTTATTAATTATAGGATCCCAAGCAGATGGTAGCACCCAGCCATCTTCTCTATTGAAATTAGGATGTTTTTTGATTTCAATAGCCTCGCGAATCATCCTTGGAAGGAATCGGTGTTCTTTAGCGAGGATTTGTGGTTAAGATAGGTGTAATGGGGTAAGGGGATCTTTGATTGCTTTTAGTATGTTATTTGTAATTCGGTCTTCTCTGGGAATTTTTAGTGTTTTTAGTTGTTGTATGGCATAGCTTAATTCACATTCTAAAAATTGCGGAAAGTTTTCGTAGTCTGGTAGGTCTAATTCTTGAGCTCCTTTTTTACAAGCATTCATACAATAATGTATAGTATTTAGTAGCTATTTCTAATATATGGTATCTATTAGTTATTTGAGAACTATGTTTTGTTAATTGTTCCATCCAAGATTTGTGAGAGTCTTTATATACTCTTTTAACTGACGCTCTCTTTTCCAATTCTTCTTCAATGATTTTATATCGATGCTCTTTTCGACTTTTATCTATTTGTTTTTTAATGAGTTTGTATAAGGCCGAAAGTTGTTTCTATTCAAAAATTGTTTAATTTTTCTTTTCTTTTAGTAGTGTTCTTTCTTTTATAAGTCTAGCAATGTGTTCCTGAATTGGTAGAGTATTTTGACATCTCTTTGGAAGATTATTGTTGCAGTCTTTGATTTTCGTTACTAAAGTACTATCATCATCATCATCATTACAGCCCATCGCAAGTTCACTGCTGAACGTAGACCTCCCCAAGGAATGCCACAAAGCACGGTCCTGAGCCACCTGCATCCATCGACTTCCTGCATATCTTACCAGGTCGTCACTCCATCTAGTGGGAGGATGCCCTACACTTCGTTCGCCCGTACGAGGCCGCCACTCGAGAACCTTTTTTCCCCATCGGTTATCGGTTCTTCGAGCTATATGGCCGGCCCATTGCCACTTCAGCTTACTAATCCGTTGGGCTATGTCGGTCACTCTGGTTCTACTGCGGATATCCTCGTTTCTAAGTTTATCACGCAGAGAAACCCCGAGCATAGCCCTCTCCATCGCTCGCTGAGCAATCTTGAGCTTCCTCATACGGCCAGCAGTGAAGGACCACGTCTCAGTTCCATAGGTCATCACTGGCAACACGCACTGGTTGTACAGTCTAGTTTTCAAGTTTTGAGGTATACCTGACGAGAAGATGTGCCGTAATTTCCCGAACGCTGCCCAGCCGAGTTGAATCAGTCGATTGACCTCTCGGTCGAAGTTGGACTTACCTAGTCGGACTATTTGTCCCAGGTAAACATACTCGTCAACAACTTCGAGCTTAGTGCTCCCAACAACTACCGGCATAGGTGTGACATGGACATTAAACATCTTTGTTTTGTCCATGTTCATCTTAAGACCTATCCGCGGGGAGACACTATTGAGGTCATTGAGCATAGTGCTTAGGTCCTCCAGCGATTCTGCCATAAAGACTATATCGTCGGCAAATCGAAGATGAGTGATGTACTCGCCGTTGATGTTAATATCGTATCCTTTCCAGTCCAGTAGCTTGAAAAATTCTTCCAATGCAGTTAAGAGTTTCGGGGATATAACGTCACCCTGTCTTACACCTCTCTGCAGTTGTATAGGTTTCGTACTCTGGTACTGTACTCGGATAGCCATCGTAGCCCCACTGTACAAACACTTCAGCTCCTCGATATACCGACAGTCAACTTGGTATCGCTGAAGGGACTGCAGCACCGCCCAAATTTCGACGGAATCAAAGGCTTTCTCATAGTCCACATACGCCAGACATAGTGGCAAATTGTACTCTTCGGACTTCTGTAAAATTTAGCGAAGGGTCTATATGTGGTATATGGTGCTAAAGCCTTTTCGGAAACCGGCTTGTTCGGGAGGTTGGAAGTCGTCGAGTCTGCATGCGAGACGATTCGTAATGACTCTCTAAAACAGCACGTAGACGCGGCTCAGAAGGGAAATCGTTCTGTAGTTCTTCAAGAGAGCGTTGTCGCCATGCTTAAAGAACAAGACCACCGCACTTCTGCTACACGCCTCCGGTGTAGTGCAACCATGGAGGACGGAATTAAAGAGCTTCTGAAGGGCTACAAGTACCGCTTTTCCACCCGCTTTCAGAAGCTCCGCTGTAATTCCATCCTCGCCTGGGGCCTTGCCGTTTTTAAGGTGCTGGAGAGCCATTCTAATCTCGCTCAGACTGACGTCCAGAATATCATCGGAATAGTATCGGATAATACTTGCTCTTGGATCGTTACTCACATTTGCGTGTGGCTTCAACGATGATATGTACAGCTGCCCATAGAACCTTTCAATCTCACTCAAAATCTCAGGTGTCCCGGAAACGACGCTGCCACACTCGGTCTTCAGCTTCGACAGTTGGCTCTTTCTGGCAGACAGATGTCTGGCAAAGACTTGGAGCCCTGGTTTCGCACGGTCTTTTCTTTAATACGAGCTGTATTAAAGTTGCGTAAGTCCCGCCGCATGCATTTGGAGATCTGTCTGTTCAGTTACCTGTATGCTATCAAATCTACTAAAGACTGCAGCTTTATTTCCCGTCTAACAGCCATGAGATTAAGAGTGTGATCGGAGAGTTTTTGTGTTATTCTGCGGCGGGTCTTACAAAACTTAGCTCCGACAGCATGGACAGTTTCCACTAGCTTGTCATTCATATCGTCCACTGCATTGCAATATTCTAGGCACTGAAAACGGTTTTGTAACTCGAGCTGAAAGGTGTCGGGACTTTGGATTAGAGCACGAGGGGAACGGAGCGTTGACTTCATTAGACGATACCTCTCCAACTTAACGTTTAGGATCAGTGTGCCTCTAACCATACTAAAGTAGTATACGTTTGTTCAATATTTGTAAATTGTACTTGTTTAATGATATCTGTGAATAAAAAATTTAGATATCCTTTTTCTGTAGCTGTTAAACCGGTAGTGGATTCCAATGTGTTTTCGAGATGAAATTTGATTTTGATTTAGTAGTATCAATGCTCTAACTAATCTGTGGATGCTTGTTTTATTTCGTGCTGGGATGTAATAAATTTCATTTCGTGATTCTCCGTTTGGATGTATCCAAGTCCATCTACGATTTCGTTTCTTCTTAAAGTATGTGTTTGTTACATGTAATTTATTTTCGAAACAAAAATTAATTAATGTGTTGCCTCTTGGACTTCTCTTACCGTATCCCCATGGGCCCATGATTGACTTGTCATCAGTTGTTAGCATGCCAATCTGTGCATTGAAGTCCCCAATAACCAGTGTGTCCATATTAGTGCTATTTATTGTTGTTTGGAGATCTTTATAGAATCTTTCCATGTCTTCTAGTGAGGATTGTTCCGTAGGTGCATACACTTGTATTAAATGTGAATATTAAATGTTTTGAATTCAAAATTTAGCTCTAATCTAGCAACTCTGTCTGATATTGGTATAAAATCTTTAATATTCTTTTTTAATTAGAAATCCAACACTATTTCTGTTTTGTTTTGACCGTAATACATAAAAATATAATGTTTGTTTTCTTTAATTTCTTTTCCTTCTAGTTTCATTTCAGAAAGTCCTATTCAAATTGAAATTAACAATTTCATTGGTGCCGGCGGGGATCGAACCGGGTTGCTCGCATACTGTGAAACTAACAGCGAGCGCTAACCATCTGAGCTACCACGGCACTCATACGCGCATCGAACTTTACTCTTCTTTAACGTTCGATGCGCGTATGAGAGTGATTGTCTGTTTTGTTGTTTTGCGATAGAGTTGGTGACTTGAGGTGATTTAAAAGGTTTTCTTTTTTGAATATTCATCATCATCATCATTACAGCCCTTCACAAGTCCACTGCTGAACATAGGCCTCCCCCAAAAAATGCCACAAAGCACGGTCCTGAGCCACCTGCATCCATCGACTTCCTGCATGTGTTACCAGGTCGTCACTCCATTTAGTGGGGGGACGCCCTACACTTCGTCCGCCGGTACGAGGCCGCCACTCGAGAACCTTTTTTCCCCATCGGTTGTCGGTTCTTTGAGCTATATGGCCAGCCCATTGCCACTTCAGCTTACTAATCCGTTGGGCTATGTCGGTCACGCTGGTTCTACTGCGGATAACCTCATTTCTAAGTTTATCACGCAGTGAGACTCCGAGCATAGCCCTCTCCATAGCTCGCTGAGCGACCTTGAGCTTCCTCATCTGGCCAGCAGTGAAGGACCACGTCTCAGTTCCGTATGTCATCACTGGCAACACGCACTGGTTGTACAGCCTCGTTTTCAAGTTTTGAGGTATACCTGACGAGAAGATGTGCCGTAATTTCCCGAACGCTGCCCAGCCGAGTTGAATCCGTCGATTGACCTCCGGTCGAAGTTGACTTACCTAGTCGGACTATTTGTCCCAGGTAAACATACTCGTCAACAACTTCGAGCTTAGTGCTCCCAACAACTACCGGCATAGGTGTGACATGGACATTAAACATGATCTTTGTTTTGTCCATGTTCATCTTAAGACCTATCCGTTTGGAGGCACTATTGAGGTCATTGAACATAGTGCTTAGGTCCTCCAGCGATTCTGCCATAAGGACTATATCGTCGGCAAATCGAAGGTGAGTGATGTACTCGCCATTGATGTTAATACCGAATCCTTTCCAGTGCAGAAGCTTAAAAACGTCCTCCAATGCAGCGGTGAAGAGTTTCGGAGATATAACGTCACCCTGTCTTACACCTCTCTGCAGTTGGATAGGTTTCGTACTCCTGTTCTGTACTCGGATAGCCATCGTAGCCCTACTGTACAAGCACTTCAGCACTTCGATATACCGACAGTCAACTTGGCACCGCTGAAGGGACTGCAGCACCGCCAAATTTCAACGGAATCAAGGCTTTCTCATAGTCCACATATGCAGACATAGTGGCAAATTGTACTCCTCGGACTTCTGTACAATTTGCCGAAGGTATGTATGTGGTCTATGGTGCTAAAGCCTTTTCGGAAACCGGCTTGTTCGGGAGGCTGGAAGTCGTCGAGTCTGCGTGCGAGACGATTCGTAATGACTCTCTAAAACAGCACGTAGACGCGGCTCAGAAGGGAAATCGGTCTGTAGTTCTTCAAGAGAGCGTTGTCGCCTTTCTTGAAGAACAAGACCACCGCACTTCTGCTCCACGCCTCCGGTGTAATGCCACCATGTAGGACGGAATTAAAGAGCTTCTGAAGTACTTCAAGTACCGGTTTTCCACCCGCTTTCAGAAGCTCCGCTGTAATTCCATCCTCGCCTGGGGCCTTGCCGTTTTTAAGGTGCTGGAGAGCCATTCTAATCTCGCTCAGGCTGACGTCCGGGATATCATCGGAATAGTGTCGGATAAGACTCGCTCTTGGATCGTTACTCACACTTGCGTGTGGCTCCAACGATGATGTGTACAGCTGCCCATAGAACCTCTCAATCTCACTCAAAATATCAGGTGTCCCGGAAACGACGCTGCCACACTCGGTCTTCAGCTTCGACAGTTGGCTCTTTCTGGCAGACAGATCTCTGGCAAAGACTTTGGAGCCCTGGTTCCGCTCGATCGCTTCTTCAATACGAGCTGTATTAAAGTTGCGCAAGTCCCGCCGCATGCATTTGGAGATCTGTCTGTTCAGTTGCCTGTATTTGATATATTAGACTGTCTTTATTCGTACCTAAGTAGACAATTTTGTCGCGTCTTAGTACAGCATTTTTACCCTGACTTCTAGCCGTGTCCACTTCTTTCTGGAGCTCGTTTCGTATTTTCAGTACATGTGGTGTAATATCTTCTTTAATGTAGTAGTGAGTACAGTCTAATCGCTTTTTTGTTTTAATTTTTTATTTTATTTTAAGGCTTAATTTACAAAACGTAATCTTAATTGGTCTAGGTTTTTCTCTCTTCCTACCTAGTCTTAAGGCTGATTCTATTTCTTGTAAGGTACAATTTGCGTTCAAGTGTTCGTTTAAAAATTTAATAATATTGTTTTCTAATTAATAAAACCCCGTGTAGTGGCGGGTTAGAATACCCACTACCCCATATCTTCCCGTGGGTGTCAAGAGGCGACAGAGGGAAACTGAGGCAGAAGATGGGCAGCAGCATCTTTCTGATAACAGCAAATAACAATAAAAAAACTGCGGTTGCCAACCCGCTCGCCAAGCGTGGCAACTACGGCAATATCCCCCCAATGAAGAAAGTTACGAAGAGACGGCCCCAGTCCCGGCGGCCCCGCTATTCCTGGCTACGGTGGCGACCATGGTAACGGCGGGCGGGGCAGCAAGGAATCTCCGGTGGAGGTTCGGTTGCCACCTACGACGACTCGACCTGGCAACTTATAACGCACGCACTCTGAGGACTGACGAGAAGATCCTGGAGCTGGAAGAAGAGATAGACAAGTTGCGCTGGAATATTATAGGATTATCAGAGGTCCGAAGAGAGGGGGAGGACACGGTAATCCTCGAATCGGCAACTTGTTCTATCACCGGAGGGCGACCATCTGTCCCAAGGAGGTGTCGGATTTATCGTCCACAAGTCTCTCGTTAACAACGTTGTAAAATTGGGAGTGTGTCGACGAGGTTGCGTACCTTATACTCAGAATCACCAAACGGTATTCGCTGAAGGTCATACAGGTTTACGCACCAACTTCGGCACACCCCGATGAGGAGGTAGAGGAAATGTATGAGGATATCTCTAGAGCCATGCATTCCTCTAAAACCACTATACGGTGTTAATGGAGACTTCAACGCAAAGCTAGCACAAGAGAGAACGGTGAGCTGAAAGTAGGGAAATTCGGATTAGGCAACGGAACCCATAATAGCAGCTGGCCGACTTCATGGAGAAAGAGGACTCTTTATGATGAACTCTTCTTCCAGAAGCGGCCCCACAGGAAGTGGACCTGGTCGAGCCCCGACGGTTCGACAAAAATGAGATTGACTTCATTATGACGACTAGACGCCAACTGTTCAGTGATGTCTCAGTGATCGCGAGGTGAAAACTGCAGATCACCGAATGGTTAGAGGCACACTGAACTTAAACGTTGTTGAGGTGTCGTCTAATGAAGTCAACGCCCGTCCCCTCGTGCTCTAATCCAAAGTCCCGAAAACTTTCAGCTCGAGTTACAAAACCGTTTTCAGTGCCTAGAAGATTGCAATGCAGTGGACGATATGAATGACAAGCTTGTGGAAACTGTCTATGCGGTCGGAGCTAAGCTTTGTAAGACCCGCCGCAGAAGAACACAAAAACTCTCCGATCACTCTTAATCTCATGGCTGTTAGACGGAAATGAAGCTGCAATCTTCAGTAGATTTGATAGCATACAGGCAACTGAACAGACAGATCTCCAAATGCATGCGGCGGGATTTCGCAACTTACAGCTGTATTGAAGAAGCGATCGAGCGGAACCAGGGCTCCAAAGTCTTTGCCAGAGATCTGTCTGCCAGAAAGAGCCAACTGTCGAAGCTGAAGACCGAGTGTGGCAGCGTCGTTTCCAGGACACCTGAGATTTTGAGTGAGATTGAGAGGTTCTATGGGCAGCTGTACACATCATCGTTGGAGCCACACGCAAGTGTGAGTAACGATCCAAGAGCAAGTCTTATCCGACACCATTCCGATGATATCCTGGACGGCAGTCTCAGCGAGAATAGAATGGCTCTCCAGCACCTTAAAAACGGCAAGGCCCCAGGCGAGGATGGAATTACGGTGGAGCTTCTGAAAGCGGGTGGAAAACCGGTACTTGAAGTCCTTCAGAAGCTCTTTAATTCCGTCCTACATGGTGGCACTACACCGGAGGCGTGGAGCAGAAGTGCGGTGGTCTTGTTCTTCAAGAAAGGCGACAACGCTCTCTTGAAGAACTACAGACCGATTTCCCTTCTGAGCCGCGTCTACGTGCTGTTTTCGAGAGTCATTACGAATCGTCTCGCACGCAGACTCGACGACTTCCAGCCTCCCGAACAAGCCGGTTTCCGAAAAGGCTTTAGCACCATAGACCACATACATACCCTTCGGCAAATTGTACAGAAGTCCGAGGAGTACAATTTGCCACTATGTCTGGCGTATGTGGACTATGAGAAAGCCTTTGATTCCGTCGAAATTTGGGCGGTGCTGCAAGGGACTGCGGTGCCAAGTTGACTGTCGGTATATCGAAGTGTTGAAGTGCTTGTACAGTAGGGCTACGATGGCTATCCGAGTACAGAACCAGAGTACAAAACCTATCCAACTGCAGAGAGGTGTAAGACAGGGTGACGTTATATCCCCGAAACTCTTCACCGCTGCATTGGAAGACGTTTTCAAGCTTCTGGACTGGAAAGGATACGGCATTAACATCAATGGCGAGTACATCACTCACCTTCGATTTGCCGACGATATAGTCCTTATGGCAGAATCGCTGGAGGACCAACACTATGCTCAATGACCTCAATAGTGCTCCCAACGGATAGGTCTGAAGATGAACATGGACAAAACAAAGATCATGTGTAATGTCCATGTCACACCTATGCCGGTAGTTGTTGGGAGCACTAAGCTCGAAGTTGTTGACGAGTATGTTTACCTGGGACAAATACTCCGACTAGGTAAGTCCAACTTCGACCGAGAGGTCAATCGACGGATTCAACTCGGTTGGGCAGCGTTCGGGAAATTACGGCACATCTTCTCGTCAGGTATACCTCAAACTTGAAAACGAGACTGTACAACCAGTGCGTGTTGCCAGTGATGGCCTACGGAACTGAGACGTGGTCCTTCACTGCTGGCCGGATGAGGAAGCTCAAGGTCGCTCAGCGAGCTATGGAGAGGGCTATGCTTGAGTCTCACTGCGTGATAAACTTAGAAATGAGGATATCCGCAGTAGAACCAGAGTGACCGACATAGCCCAACAGATTAGTAAGCTGAAGTGGCAATGGGCCGGCTATAGCTCAGAAGAACCGACAACCGATGGGGAAAAAGGTTCTGAGTGGCGCCTCGTACCGGCGGATTTAGTGTGGGCGTCCCCCACTAGATGGAGTGACGACCTGTAAGATGCAGGAAGTCGATGGATGCGGGTGGCTCAGGACCGTGCTTTGTGGCATTCCTTGGGAGGCCTATGTCTCAGCAGTGGACTGTGAAGGGCTGTAATGATGATGATGATGATGATGATGTTTTCTAATTCTTCAACTTTTTTCGTTTTCCTTAGCCCAAATAAAACTATGCTTTTCATCCGTATTTGTTTTCTATCTTTTCTAATGCATTGTTGGTTATTGATAATTTTCAAGCTTTTCTTTTTAACATAATTTTAAATTTTACGTTCATATTTTCAATGATAGGCTTTGAAATATCGTCTTGTAAACTTTTTAATTCTTTTCTTTGTTCCGTTATATCATCGTGCATTTTCTTTAGCATAATTGTTATTTCTTCCATATTGATGTGATTTTATTTCTTTGGATGTTATTTAGCGACCTCTTGTGTCAAGTTACTATATTTTTTATTGATTGTGTTTGATTCAGTTCCATTTAAACTGTTTTTAAATGACTCAACGTATTGTTCGTTTGTTTAATTTTTATAGGTTATAATTTTGATTTCGATTATTTTCATCATATTTTTAGTTCCTTTGTATTTCATAAGTTTCTTTATAGCGAAATTTTAATGTGGAGTTACTTCACTTTGACTATCAAATCATATTTATGGTTATAAAGTTCAAAATTTACACTTACATATTTAAGTATGAATTAAAGGTTTTCCTTTTCACACTGATGTTACACTAATATTATGCGGTCTTTCTTTGCATCCTACCCATGGGGGCGGGTTTGCTCCTCGCCGGATGACCCCAGCGCTGTTGCTGACTCTGTCACAGATGTGGTGTTACAGGGAATGGAACTATTTATTTCATCATCTGTGGTACCCATCGGAGGCAGATCGCAGCCTTGGTTTGGTCGCTCCTGTAAGACTGCATTACGCAGTAAGCAGGAGTGCTTTCAGGCCTGGGCTGAGGCTTCGGCGGCTCGGGATGTAAACACTAGCATGCTTAAAAAGAAGTATAAATTCGCCTCCAGGTCCTTCAAAAGTGTTATTGCCAAGGCAAAGTCAGAGCACATAGGCAGAATTGGCGAGAAACTAGTTCGCCTTCCTTCGGGAACCCGTGCATTCTGGTCTCTCGCCAAGGCTGTCCAAGGGAATTTCTGTAAGCCATCACTACCATCTCTGCAGGGAGGACGACTCACTGGCCCGCCGCAAAAGAAAGCCGACCTTTAGGCTCACTTTTGCGTCCAACTCGACTCTTGATGACGGGAGAACACACCGCCGGCCATCCCGCGGTGTGAGTGCTCCATGCCGGATGTTCGGTTCTCACAGCGCTCGGTTCGCAAAGCACTCCTCTCCTGGACATCCACAAGTCGAGTGGGCCTGACGGAATCCCCAATTGTGCTGAGGACGTGTGCTCGGAGTTGGCACCGGTTCTAACGCGTCTTTTCCGGTACTCCTACTCCCTAGGCGTAGTCCCGAAATCATGGAAGACAGCTTTTGTCCAACCGATCCCAAAAGGCGACTGCTCAGACCTGTCCAACTACAGGCCTATCGCCATCACCCCTTGTTCTCCAAAATAATGGAATCCATTATAAACTGCCAGCTCATGCGGTACCTTGAGGATCACCAGCTGATTAGTGACCGCCAATACGGTTTTCGTCGGGGTCGATCAGCTGATGATCTTCTGGTCTACTTGACTCATAGATGGGCGGAGGCAGTAGAGTCCAAGGGGAGGCATTGGCCGTTAGTTTGGACATTGCGAAGGCTTTCGATCGGGTTTGGCACAAAGCGCTTCTTACGAAGCTCCCTTCTTATGGGCTTCCCGAGAAATTGTGCAATTGGATCACCAGCTTTCTTGCAGTCGTTGTAGACGGTGCATGCTCCGACTACAAGCCTATTAACGCTGGTGTTCCACAAGGCTGCGTGCTATCACCAACGCTGTTTCTTCTGCATATCAATGATATGTTGCGAACCGGTAGCATTCATTGCTATGCGGATGATAGCACTGGTGATGCTCTATACGCCGGCCGTGCGAATATTTCTCGGGAAAACATCGCCGAGTACCGGAACAAACTTGTGTCTGAAGTCGAGTCTTTGCTGAACAAAGTCTCGGATTGGGGGCGACTAAATCTAGTCCATTTTAATCCTCAGAAGACACAAGTTTGCGCGTTTACCGCTTAAAAGACCCCCTTTGTCGTATCTCCTCAGTTTCAAGGCACTCCCCTTGTTGCCTCAGCCAGTATCGGAATCCTCGGCGTCGACATATCGAGTGACGTGCAGTTTCGCGGTCACTTGGAAGAGAAGGCCAAATTGGCCTCTAAAAGCTTGGCGTGCTCAGCAGAGCGACAGTATTTCATGCCGGCACAACGCCTGCAACTTTACAAGGCGCAGGTTCGGCCTCACATGGAATACTGTTCCCATCTCTGGGCTGGGGCTCCCCAGTGCCAGCTCCTTCCACTTGATCGCATCCAGCGCAGAGCGGCTCGAATCGTCGACGACCGAGTCCTTTCCGATCGGCTCTATTCATTGGCGCTGCGAAGAAATGTTGCATCTCTTTGCATTTTCTTTCGCATTTTCCACGGGGAGTGCTCTGAGGAATTGTTCGGATTAATCCCAGCCGCCACATTTCACGAACGCACATCGCGGCCGAACTCCCGATACCATCCACACCATCTGGATGATTGGCGGTCCACCACTGTGCGATTTAGAAGATGTTTTCTTGCTCGCACAACTTCCTTGTGGAATAGTTTACCACCAGCGATTTTTTCCGGACCGATACGACTTAGGGACCTTCAAGAAAAGAGCCTACTCCTTTTTAAAAGGCCGGCAACGCATCTGCAATTCCTCTGGTTCCCCTGGTGTTGCAGTTGTTCATGGGCGGCGGTAGTCACTTACCATCAGGTGAACCGCATGCTCGTTTGCCCCCTCTCCTATAAAAAAAAAATACTTATCTAACTTAAACACTTTTGTATTCACTTAATACGAGTAACACAAGTTTTAACTTCTTTTGACTTAAATAACAAATTTTAAATTCAGTTTAAGTACGGAGCTAATGTGTTTACACCGCACGCAGCCTTTATATTTAATACAGAACATAATTCAGAAATCACTATAACAGTTAACAAGTTTATATAACAAAATATTAATTTATTTAAACATTCAAAGGAAAAATGTTAACTTTTAAGCTGGTTACTATTATATAACTTTAAGTTTCATTGCCTTTAGAAAAATTATAATACCTTATAACAATAGCGAACGTTTAAAACCCCTTTTCAAAATTGTATGGCTACATTTTATATTAAAAGACAACAGAAAAAGACCACTAAATAAAAATGTCGTTCTCAATTTGGTTAGTTTATCTTACAACGCGAACGCGCTGCCAACTTAAGAGAATGAACGAACGCCATTCACAGTGAGCAAACGCGGATCGAAGGGTCAGTTTCGA
The DNA here is from genome assembly GCA_029286625.1 of Parnassius orleans. Lineage (NCBI taxonomy): Eukaryota > Metazoa > Arthropoda > Insecta > Lepidoptera > Papilionidae > Parnassius > Parnassius orleans. The sequence continues at coordinate 82,543 of JAGSMP010000401.1, forward strand.
TTGTAACTCACACTCGCTTGTCGTCTATACCTATGACGTTAACTCGGTTAACGCGATGGTAAAGTCATTCGAATGATTTTGTGGAACTCGCACTAGGCACACTGATCTGATAGTACGCTCTGCAGGGCCGGGGTAGCTCAGGGGCTAAGCGCTACGCATGCAACCCTAATTCGATACCCGCCAGCTTCAATGAAATTGTTAATGTATGTGTATGTATGATTTACTACGTTCTCGACGGTGAAGGAAGACATCGTGAGGGGTAAAACCTGTATGTCTGAGGAAAGGAAATATTTCGAAGACAAGTGAAGTCCGCCACCACAGACCGGAGTCGCGCAGCGGACTTATTGCTACATGATCCTCTCAGAAATGAGAGGAGGCTGGTGCTCAGCATTGGGACGTATATATGGGCCGTATACACAAGAATATAATATTGAGTATCTACATTATTTGTAATGTTGAACGTACTCAATCTTATTTTAAATAAATAATTTTTATTCTTTTTTTCTTTTTTCATTTATCACAGCACATTAAAAGTCCTCTGCCGAACATTGGCCCTCCCACTGACTGCCACATAGGGAGGATATAGATTAGAGTCATAGACGCCACGTTTGGTGAAAGGGTTGACAAACGCAGCTTTTTGTTATTTTGATTGTGATTTTTTTTCCATATTGAGTTCTTGATAGAAAATGATTAGTCGCCTCTTACGACACCATCGTTATGAAAATGGGATAGTGGATTGTTTTGCGTAACCACTACACGACCAGCAGCAGTGATATTAAGGTAAAATATATTTTAGAAACTATCATCAAATTTATACTTCATGTAGAATATTATATAAAACATGCCAACGGAAAATATGGGAGCGTGTGGAGCAAATAGCCTGAAACGAACACTGCTGCTTGTTACACCTGCGATCCTGCATTTTATATTTCCTCTACATTTCATCAGTACTTTATTTTGCTGTAACTGATAACTAGCGCGCGTATAAGACACAAATAATACGGAATGCATCTTATACTGCTTTTAATAAAAAGTTGCGATGATGTTATCGATTTGTACAAATTTTAAGTTAAGAGCATTAAGGGTCATGTTAATACTTTACCAGTCACCTGTTCTTTTGCTTTCAAGTTTTGGTTTTTCTAAACACTTACTGGTACCATTTTTTGATGAGTTGCTTCAATTATTGCAAGTATTTGCGGGTGCAATTTTATAAAAGATGTTTTTATCCGCTATGTTCTGTTTAAGGACTATTTACACCGTACAAGTTTCTTGCTTGTTACATGTAATATGCACCGTCTAAACGATGTGATTTTTCTGGATATGGAAGTTGAATAATAATTCCGAACTATCACTTGTGAGCTACAATTTATATTGTGTAAGTGTCTTCTATGAAAATGATGAATAATTGAATGAAAATAAATGGGCGTAATATTTCCATTCAAGAATTGAATGTAGGTGTTTACATGAGGTTGATATGAGTTTATACTGTGAGCTAGTATTGTAGAGATCGTCTAATTTAAAACTGCACGCACATCACTTTTATCAGGGAAACAAATCACGAGATGCGCAGTAGTATCTTTCTAATAACGACTTTAAATAAAAAACTACGTTTACAAACCCGCTTGCCAAGCGTGGAAACTATGGCAAATATTTCCCTATGAGGAAATCTATGGGGGAGGCATATGTTCAGCAGTGGACTTTAATAGGCTGTAAAGCTAAAATCTACTGAAACACAATATAAAGGGCGTGCAAATTTAGACTTTATGATGTACGGTAAATGTGCCAAAATCTACCAAAAATACTAGAAATGCGGGTGCAATTTTAATGAGATGATTTCCAATCAAGTTTTGAGAAGTAATTATTGCAAGATCTATTAGTTTGTTTACAAACGGGACGTTTTCGAATGAAGAGAATTTCTCTCAAGCTTTGTATTTTCTAAACACCTACTTGTAATATTTTTGATGTGATATCGCAATTGAGGTTATTCTATTAGTGTAGGCAAGGAAGACCGTGTCGCTGAGAGACTGTCCTGTATTACATTGAGATGGGTAATGATGCTGTTGGTTTGCATACCTTGTTGTTATCACGTAATTGGGTCCTGATAGTAAGCAGGGTTTGTAACGAGTAGTGTTCTATTATTTAAATAATTTTGAGAATAATTTCTTACATCAGAATTGGGATAAAGTCCCTGCTATTGCTCATATATAATCTTCGAATAGTGTGAGGGTTATTACGTTAGTGAAAGGCTAAGATGAGCCTCGAGTCACAAAGGCATCAATCACTTTTGTTTTTATGTTAAATGTCGTAATGAAATTTGGTGTTCTATTTACGACATTAACGAACCATTAAAGGGTAGACTAAAAGTTTAAAGTGAAATGTTTTAAGCAAAATGTTAAATTTTTGTTCGATTTATATTAAAGGTGCCCGCAAGTACTTTTGTTATTCCTTAACGTATCATAATATATTAACAAAAATGTTGAAAGAAATATTGAAAAGAGGTTTTCTAGATGAGTTATAGTTTGCATTCAGTGGAAATTTAACTTGCTCGAGTTTGGTTACAATTCTATTGTTCACGCGAAATATGATTTACATGGGCTACATTTTAAAGTTCGAAATTTTAAGCAAATGAGTAGCCTTTTGTATTCTAAAATGATAAGTGTTACAGTTTACTCCGAATATTATGTAGTAGACAAAATTGGGGTTTAATGTCGAGAGGTCCGTAGAAGTCTCTACAACGATGATCAATGAGGAAGAAGTCGTGACAGCTAATTGGATATGGTCAGGTGCAGCCGAGCCCTGGTAAGATTGAGGCTACACCGCTAAAGCCTGCAACTAATCGGCGGATCTTACGGCAAGACAACTCTAGCGGCCGCCAAGCACATATGGTGCTTTGGTGCGGCAAATGGACATATGACGCTTGCTCAGCTTTCGTTGCGAGTGGTGATGTCTATCCGACTGAGACGATTTAATGACGATTGCAATTTGTGTGACGTCGTTTGCAGTGTGTGATATTTTACACACTTGCCTTTTTATTTTTGTAATGTGTGATATTTTACGCACCCGAAACATTATAAATCTGTTTCAAACTTAAATTACTTTGGATACCTATTTTGCGAGATCTAATATCGCAAAATAGGTATCTCACCTGGGGCCTTGCCGTTTTTAAGATGCTGGAGAGCCATTTTAATCTCGCTCAGACTGACGTCCGGAATATCATCGGAATAGTGTCGGATAAGACTTGCTCTTGGATCGTTACTCACACTTGCGTGTGGCTCCAACCATGATGTGTACAGTTGCCCATAGAACCTCTCAATCTCACTCAAAATCTCAGGTGTCCCGGAAGCGACGCTGCCACACTCGGTCTTCAGCTTCGACATTTGGTTCTTTCAGGCAGACAGATCTCTAGCAAAGACTTTGGAGCCCTGGTCCGCTCGATCGCTTCTTCAATACGAGCAGTATTAAAGTTGCGTAAGTCCCGCCGCATGCATTTGGAGATCTGTCCGTTCAATTGCCTGTATTCTGTCAAATCTACTGAAGACTGCAGCTTCATTTCCCGTCTAACAGTCATGAGATTCAGAGTGTGATCGGAGAGTTTTTGTGTTCTTCTGCGACAGCTCTTGCAGAACTTATCTCCGACCGCATGGACAGTTTCCACGAGCTTGTCATTCATATCGTGCACTTCATTGCAATCTTCTAGGCACTGAAAACGATTTTTCAACTCGAGCTGAAAGTTTTCGGGGCTTTGGATTTTAGCACGAGGGGGACGGAGCGTTGACTTCAATAGACGATACCTCTCCAACTAAACGTTTAGGTATAGTGTGCCTCTAAACATTCGGTGATCGCTACCAGTTTTCACATGAGAAATCACTGAACAGTTGTCGTCTGGTCGTCATAATGAAGTCAATCTCATTTTTTGTCGAACCGTCGGGGCTCGACCAAGTCTACTTCCTGTGGGGCCGCTTCTGGAAGAAAGAATTCATCATAAAGAGTCCCTCTTTTTCCATTAAGTCGGCCAGCTGCTGGCCCCTTGGGTTCCGTTCCCTATTCCAAATTTCCCTACCTTCAGCTCACCGTTCTCTCTTGTCCCTAGTTTTGCATTGAAGTCTCCCATTAACACCGTATATTGGGTTTTGGAGGAATGTATGGCTTTAGAGATATCCTCATACATTTCCTCCAACTTTTCATCGGGATGTGCCGAGGTTGTTGCGTAAACCTGTATGACCTTCTGCGAATACCGTTTGGTGATTATGAGTATAAGGTACGCAACCCTCGTCGACACACTCACAATCTTTACAACGTTGTTAACGAGAGACTTGTGGACGATAAATCCGACACATCCTTGGGACAGACTGTTGCCCTCCCGGTGATAGAACAAGTTGCCGGATTCAAGGATTACCGTGTCCTCCCCCTCTCTTCGGATCTCGGATAATCCTATAATATGCCAGCCTAACTTGTCTATCTCTTCTTACAGCTCCAGGATCTTCTCGCCAGTCCTCAGGGTGCGTGCGTTGTATGTTGCCAGGTCGAGTCGTCTTAGGTGGCGACCGCACCTCCACCGGAGATTCTTAGCACCCCCTGCTCCGCCGTTACCATGCTCGCCACCAGGCCGGCGGGGACTGGGGGCCGTCTCTTCGTAACTTTCATCATTCATATTTGTCATAGTTGCCACGGTTGGCGAGCGGGTCTTTTTTTTAAGACCATGTTTAATGTCTATGTCACACTTATGCCAGTAGTTGTTGGGAGCACTAAGCTCGAAGTTGTTGACGAGTATGCTTACCTGGGACAAATAGTCCGACTAAGTAAGTCCAACTTCGACCGAGAGGTCAATCGACGGATTCAACTCGGTTGAACAGCGTTCGGGAAATTACGACACATCTTCTCGTCAAGTATGCCTTAAAACCTGAAAACTAGATTGTACAACCAGTGCGTGCTGCCAGTGATGACTTATGGATCTGAGACGTGGTCCTTCACTGCTGGCTGCATAAGCACGCTCAAGGTTGCTCAGCGAGCTATGGAGAGGGCTATGCTCGGGGTTTCTCTGCGTGATAAACTTAGAAATGAGGATATCCGCAGTAGAACCAGAGTAACCGAAATAGCCCAACGGATTAGTAAGCTGAAGTGGCAATGGGCCGGCCATATGGCTCGAAGAACCGACAACAGATGGGGAAAAAAAGTTCTCGAGTGGCAGCCTCGTACCGGTAGGCGAAGTGTAGGGCGACCCCCCACTAGATGGGGTGATGACCTGGTAAGACATGCAGGAAGTCGATGGATGCAGGTGGCTCAGTACCGTGCTTTGTGGCATTCCTTGGGGGAGGCCTATGTTCAGCAGTGGACTTGTGAAGGGCTGTAATGATGATGATGATGATGGTAAGTGTTTTTTCTTCGGTGGCTTCAATGAGCGCAGAAAACATATATGGTCACACACATCACACTCGTGTCCGAATGAATTGTTGACAAACGTAGTAGTAAAACGTGGACTAGCTGCTACCCAATGTGTCTTCATAATCGGCGATCACACAAAATCGATTTGTTTACACAGTATGGCGTTTATATAGAAGCAATGACATCATCCACTTACAAAGGCTCCGCCGCCACAGCTGCAGATGTACTGGCAGCGTCGTTAACCGTTCGGACGCCTTCAATATTTTACGTTCCCTACGCCGCTTCACTCTATCATATGGTATTTTATGGGTATCACTGGAGTGCTCTTGAAAAGCCCATTCCAACAGTGTACGAATTATATATTTTGATTTGACTTCTTGACGAGTATAGACCAACATTGCATTATTTATTTTAATTTTTATTTTAACACCATATATATTCAATATACCAATTTCGTGCATTTTTTTAATAAATGCAATCGATAGGTCATGACGAGACCAGACGATTGGGACTCAAACAAACGTCGTAGCTTCTCCAAGTCAAAAATTATACCAAACGGTAATTATGTTACGCTGCGGAACGACCTCAAAATGACGGCGCTGCCTCCTCCGCCGCACGCGATGGGTCACAGTTCTTACTTATCGTATCGAATTCTTTGATCCTTTAGCTATCGAGTGGTGTAATTAAATTTTGGATGTATATGATAGATATGTAGCTGCAACACCAAACTGTATCCCCCGATTTTGTTATTATCAATTTTTTGAATGGCCCCCCACCATGGAAGCAAATTTAAAAACGTATTCATGTCAAAAGGTTTCAGGTTTAACGCTAACTTTGAGCCTATGTCAACAGCCACTGTAAGGTATGCAAACTTGGTGCCTATGCCTACAATACTGGAGTCGAGACAGCTCGTTGGCGCTGGTGCGGCGCAGCGGCTCGCTGGTGCGAACGCAGCGGAACCGCTCGCTGGAGCGCGTTTAGCTGGGTGGCCTGTGTCTTCAGTGTATAGTACGATCTGTACCGTGTGCGCAGTGTTCCTTAGAGAAGATTGTGTTATCTGTGACGTGCGTTAAAGTCCAGTAGGAAGCGTTGTATACTAAAATCTGATTTGGACGGTGTTTTCAATTCTGTATAAGCTTAGTCTATATAAAATGTATTCGAGAGCTCGCTCATTGTGTGCTGTTGAATAAAAATGGGTAAAGATTTGAAAACAAGAGTTTATCGTTTCATGGTCAGAAAGAGTCGAGACGGAAAAGTTACGTTAAGCCAGTAACGTTACTTTAGCGCCTCCACACGAGGTGTGCTTGCACCATGCTTACTTTGAAGGTGAGTAGTTACACACGTGTCAGAAATAGCTAACGTCGTGCCTGTCGCTTCTAGCTTAAGTTATGCTAACGTCGTGCCTTTGAATTAAGTAGATGTTAAACTATACTAACGTTGTGCCCTATGAATCAGTTATTTTTAAATGACTCCAAAAAAGGAGGAGGTTCTCAATTCGACTGTGTTTTTTTGAAGTGTGCTACCGCAGAACTTTTTTCTAGGTGAGCCGATTTTGATAATTCTTTTTTTGTTTGAGGGCTGGTGCTTATCGTGTAGTCTCGTATGAATTTGATCAAGATCTGAATAGTAGTTTTTGAGTTGTTCTTAATAATGCGTATTCACTAATAATTGATAATTAATTTTTATTTTATTTGTATTGAAGACGGTTGTGCAGGGTTTTTGATTCTACCACTTGTGTTAAATTATGCGAACGTAGTGCTTATGACTCACTCACGCGGTGCCTGTACCCCCATGCTATTGATGGAGACTGATATTCAAAGCTTACTGATTGAAAATGCAAAGCTGTTTAGCAATATAATGAATATAACAGCATGCGTTAAAAAATTATATTTATCTGATCATGAATCAGCGCAAATACTATCTATTGATGTGCATAAACAAAGTAAAAGTTAACAGACATTTGGGAGTATAAAAGGAATTACAATTTATATTACATTAATATGTTTCGCGAATATTTAAGCAGCTGTTTTTGGCTCGCCGCTCACTTAGCGGTCAGCCACCGTAGAGTCTACTACACCTGAAGATGCCTCGTGTAGAGGCGAAACACGTGTCGTATTGTCATCGGTGGTGTGTCTTTCCTAGTGTAGTGGTGGTGGAAGTAGTGGTGCTGGGATTAGTGGTGACAGGGATAGTGCACGCAATTGAAGGAGGGCGGGAGGTGCTCTTCAAACTAGGTAAGACACATCATTTTATTTTATTAAGCGGATATTTGCTAAGTAAATATTTACAACTTTAATATAATAGATTTCCGCAAAGTAACGCCTGATTCTATTAATTTTGAATATTTAAAAAAAAAACTTACTTATAAGGACGTTTTTGAGAATAAGAATATTAATGTTGCATATAGTTAATTCAAGGAACGTTTTATGTTATTATATAATCTATGCTTTCCAATGATTAAGAAAAAAAAATTAGACACGTATTATCAAAAAAAAACGGATCACAAAAGGTTTAAGACTAAGTTGCTTAATGAAAACTCAAAGTTAATTATTATAAAAAAAAGACTGCAGGTAATAAACAAAAATATAAAAGGTACACTAAATTACTAAAAAAGTGTATTGACGTTTCCAAAAGAATAAATTATTTTAAACGAATAAATACCACTAAAAAGATTGGAAAATGATCATGAAATGTAATAAAATCGGAAGCAGAGTAAAAATCGATCAATTACTATGTGAACATGATAAATAAGAATGATGAATGTCTAAGATCGTCACAGAAAATTGCTAATGCTAAAAGCATTAGCAATTTTGAGTATTACGAAAGCCAGAAAAAGACAGTTAATTTTAAGCAAGCGGAAACAACACGCCTCTATAACATTATAAGCCCGTGCAAAAGCATGTTTTACGTCCGATTACTTTGGAGGAGACAAAGACATTAATAGGCAACTTAAACAATTCTAATAGTGAGGGATATGATGGTATAAATACGAAAGTTATCAAATATTGCAAGGATGAAATATCGCCTATATGAGTACCTACATTCTTTATAAATTTATCATTCGAAATAGGCGTTTTCCCAGAATTATTAAAACTATCGTTGGTCAAGCGCTTATTCAAGCAAGGTGATAAAAAAGATATAAACAATTACCGTCCCATAAAAATTTTGTCCGTTTTCTCCAAAATATTTGAAAAAGCTATGCATAGTAGTAGTAGTAGTATGAAAATAATTTTATAAATAAAGAACAACATGGCTTTCAGCAAATAAATCAACCATGTTGGCATGTTTAGATCTATTAAAAGAATTACAGATGCAATAGATGATAAGAAACAGAAACAGAAACAGAAACAGAAACAGAAACTTTTTTATTCAATATAGATTATAAATAATACTTATTGAAAGTCACTCTTTTGTCTAATTACCACTGGTTCGAAAAAAAAACCTCTGTCCTGGGAAGAACCAGCAAGAAACCCAGCAGGACTTTTTTTAAAATAACAGCTTACAATCATGTATATTACACAATTAACCACAAAACAAATTAGAAACAGCCTGGCAGCGAACACCTCATTCCCAGGGTTATTATCATCCATAAATTCCTTAACATTATAATAACCCTTTTATACAAACTATGTTTAATAAAGTTTTTGAATTTTGAGCAGGTCAATTTTGTATATTTTCTGGGATTTTGTTGTAAGCGTATACATCGCCCCAGAATGAATTACTGACTCGGTGTTTGTTCCTAGTATTTACAGAATGAACATCACTTATTTTTGTATAACTACTTTTATTACATTTATTATTATATTTAGTACATTACATTTTCATAAATGTATTGAGAGGCCAAAGTTAATATATTAATTTCCTTAAATTTTTGTCTGAGCGACTCCTTAGGTTTTAAATCATAGATTGCTCTTATGGCCCTCTTCTGTAAAACAAATATAATTTCAGTGTCAGTTGCGTGTCCCCATAGCAAAATACCATACGACATTATGCTATGGAAACAGCTAAAGTAAACAAGTCTAGCCGTTTCCACACTGGTAAGATTTCTAATCTTTTTTACAGCATATGCTGCAGAACTAAGTCTGCTTGCTAACTTTGATATATGGGGGCTCCATTGAAGCTTCGCGTCTAGTGTTATTCAAGAAAATGGTGGTATCGACAAGACTCAGTTCTTCCCATTTAAAATTACATTAGTATTTAATTGTCTGACATTTGGAGTCATGAACTTCATACATTTCGTTTTATTGCTATTTAAATGCAAGTTGTTAACATTAAACCAATTTACTAATTTAGATATAGCATTATTTACTTCGTCATATTTTAATAATTGTCGTTTTAATTTGAAAATAATGAAGTGTCATCAGCAAATAATACTATATTATGGTTATTCCCTACTATGTAAGGTAAGTCATTAATATATACAAGAAACAGAAAGGGGCCGAGAACTGAGCCTTGAGGCACGCCCATTTGTACTATCGACCCGGAAGAGCTCATACTATTAATGACAACTTTTTGAGTTCTGTTACTTAAATATGAAACAATTAATTTAAGAGCATTACTTCTTACACCGTAGTGTTGTAGTTTCCTGATTAATGTTTCATGGTGAACACAATCGAAGGCTTTGGATAGGTCACAGAATATACCCAAAGCATCCTGTGAATTCTCCCATGCATTGAAAATATATTTAATCAGCTCAACACTAGCATCAGTTGTCGAGCGACCCCTTGTGAAACCGAATTGATTTTTATGAAGTAAATTATTAACATTAAAAAAAATTAACATTTGATCAAGAATAATTTTTTTTAAATTTTACTTAGTGTTGGCAGTACAGAAATGGGTCTAAAATTGGCGGGGTCTAATGTACTACCAGATTTAAATAAAGGTATTACTTTACTATGCTTCATCAAATCAGGAAACACACCATATTCGATACTAGTATTAAAAATAATAGCTAGTTGAGGCGCGATTATATCGATTATAGAAGCAATAACTTTAACTGAAATCGCCCACAGATTGCAGTTTCTTAATATTAATAGTTTTAAAATATTTTACAATATCTTTTGATGATATTTTATGAATTGTAAAATTCTTTGTACACGCATATACATTTTGTTTAAGTAATGATTCGGCAACGGTAGGAGAAGAATTCAGTGACATAGTGGTTAAGATCGGAATATCCGTAAAATACTTCTCAAAACCATTGCAACATCCTGATCTGATTCCGTTAATTTGTTGTTAAAACTCAACCGGTAGTTTGAATTGCGAGTTGACCTTACCAGTTTCACTATTAATTATACTCCACGTCATTTTAATTTTATTAGAAGCCGTCGTAATTTTGTTGCTCTAATGCATGGACTTGGCTTTGGAGCACACTCCTTTAAATATTTTTGAATATTTTTTTACATATTCCCTAAATTCGACGCTAGGGTTATATGACCTTTCATAGTAAAGTTCATATAACCTTTGTCTGCTTTTATGGACTCCTACTGTCGCCCATTCATTGAATGCCTTCCGACTGTTCAAGGAGAACGTTTTAGAAGTAAAAATATTATCAAATCCATTGCAAATAAGTTTAAACACTGTTCCATACAAAAAATTAGGATCATTTTGGTATGAAAGTGATGGAAGTTTCTTCACTATGTTACTTCTAAACTTCTCCAAGCGACGTGCATTTACAAAAACAAACACAATTTTCTCATCTACTTGCTTTTTGTGAACATAAGGTAACAAAACTAACTGTCCACAGTGATCAGAACTCAAGTTTTGAATTATACATTTATGCAACGGCTTAACATTTGTAAAATGTTATCTATACATGTTGCACTACATTCAGTAATACGCGTTGGCTCTAAAATAAATTAAAAGACCATATGATTTAAACAATGATCTAAATTTAATATTGGTGGAGGAAGCTTCTAGACATTTGATATTAAAGTCTCCACATATTACAACAGATTTATTCTGTTTATTAAGCTTAACAAAAACTTCCTCCATAATTTTTTCAAAAGTATTGTATATAGAACATGGGGGTCTGTAGACGCACACAACAATGAGGTGCTCAAACTCAACACATGCCATTTCTACAGTTCGCTCAACAGAGAGGCTCACAATATCTTTACGTTCCTTACATGATAATAATTTACTAGCTAATATTAACGAGCCACCTCTTAAAACCGTTTCTCTATTGAACGAACTGACCACCTGGTGATTACTGAAATTAAACATTATGTTATAAACTTTTAACCAATGTTCAGTAATACATAAAATATGAATATTGTTGCTATTTAAGAACAATTCAATTTCTAGCTCTTTGCCTATCATGCCTTGTATATTCTGATGCACCAGGTGTAAACAATTTTTATTATCACTCTGTGGAGTCATACAATGAAGGTTTTGTAAGCTACATTCTAAATTATTTAAATTATTATAACTGCTAGAGATTACCTCTATTGTCTCATTTTCTAATTTAAATTACTTGGAACTGATTCCAAATTACATATTAAGTCATTACACTGCTCAAAAGAAGCAGATGTCGGTGTAGCCAAGTCCTTGGCTGAGTTAATATATAAACAATAAGATAGATAGGTAATACCTATCTCTAGTCAAAAATTTCTTAATTAAATTATTTATGTCTATTAAATTAATTATATTATTATAATTATAACAATTAGATGTCAAGTTTATATTGTTATTAAATGAAAAGTTATTCATTAATAAATTTAAATTGTATCTTATTTTGTTTTCCTGTGGCCAACCCTGTATGTAAGGCAATGTAAACAAGATAATTTTATGTACATTTAAAGTATTTAGATGATCAATATATTTTAATAATTGAGTTTTGTTTACATTGCCTCTTCTCCCAACAAAATTATTAATGTGCTATTAGGGCAAAACTTACTAGTTAAAACTTTATTCATTATATGACTAAAGGATGCTCCAGGCATACAACAATTACTAACCTGATGTCCTTTTAAACAGTTATTTAACATTGTGCCCAAATTTTTGCCTATGTCATCACAATACATAATAACTTTATTTTTATTAATATTTAAATTACTTTTTAAGTTAATATTCTTTGTTATAGTACTGTCATAGAGTGTAGGTGAAAATAATGAGTCCTTACTGTTATCATTATTTTTTACACATATTGTCCCCGATGAACCTGGTATGGAGCGCTGATGCTCACTCTGATGTTTAATTAAGGAGTCAAAGCGCTCCTCATTATACTTACATGACTTTACCAGATCATTCATGGCCAATATGTGTTCTTTTATCTCATCCTGAGCCGATTCATATTTATTTGATATACTTTGTAGGGAGTTTTTAAGTGATAAAATTGTTAAATTTAGACACTCTATATCAGTCTCATAACAGTTATTCATATTTTCCACCTCAATTGAATATAATTTAAGTTTATTAATTAATTCTTGCTTTTCTTTACATACATTTATATAATTTTTGACATTAATTTTAGTTTTAATTAACTTTTGTACTTTCCTAATATATTTATTAATTTTTATGTATTTCTTTAATTTTCTTCTACTGCAGGTAATCCTTGCTGCTGTTCTTGATGTGACATAATCATCACCAGTCAAATCGATTGTTGTGGAGGGTTGCAATGATTTAGAAGATTCACATTCTATGAGCTCATTGAACAGACTTTGAGTTTGGGACGCTTTCAAGTTATCTATGTATTGTTTTAATTGCACAATCTGCTCATTAGCCTCACTTAACTGTAACTGCAATGCAGCAATTAATCTGAGGGATTCCTCATATTCCTTGCTGCATTGGTCAAACTCATCAACTGTTCTCTGAAGTTCATCCTTTTCTTTTAAAACAAAAGTGTATTCTTTATGCAACTTAACCATATCACTTTTTAGCTGAGTATTTTTAGCAATTATATTTATTATTTCCTTTTAAGGTTTTTAAGGTAAATGTAACAAGTATATTTTTTGATATGTCAAAAGCATTTGACTTTGCCATGATACCTTATTACGTAAGTTAGAAAAGTATGGAATAAGAGGACCAACATTACAGTGGATCAAATCGTATTTGACATCAAGAAAGCAGTGTATGGAAATCGTAAGCCCTAACAAAAATAATATTTTGACTAAATTTAGATCGCAAATAGTTCTTAAAAACTGCACAAGGAAGTGTTCTTTGTCTTTTTTGTTTATCATTTATAAAAATGATTTACCGGATTAAACTCCATTTCTATGCATTTTATTTGCGGATGACGTATCATTGATTATAAAGAATAGACATAGAAATAAACATTGTTATGAAAATGACATAAAATCATTTCATGGTTACATGACAATAATTTAAAGGTTAATATTGCTAAAACCTGTTATGTACAATTCTATAGTAACAGTAAAAACAAACTTGATCTTGACATAATGTATAATAATGACAAACTAAAAGAAAACGAACAGATGAAATTTCTGGGATTAAAAGTTGACAGTAATTGTAATTGGATGGCTCATATTGACGAAGTCTGTAAAAAAATTAATGGATTTGTATACGTACTAAACAGGTTAAGAAGAACATCGTCACGAGAAACCGCACTCATTGCATATCATGGGTATATTGCAGCAATTTTAAGGTATGGATTACTAATATGGGGTAATAGCTCTTATTCAAAAAGAGCTATTTCAGCTCAAAAAAAGTGTGTAAGAGCCGTAACTGGAGCTAAATGGTATGAATTATGTAAGCCCTTATTTAATGAGCTTAACATCCTAACTTTACCAGGAATGTATATTTTTGAAGCAGGTATTCATGTAAAGAGGAATTTACATATGTACAAGAAAGCGTCCTATGTATATTTGCGTAACACTAGAAAATCAGATAGACTAGTTTTAGACCGAATACCGAAAACTGCATTTTATCAAAAGGGCTGTTACGCGATGAGTATAAAGATATTTAAAAAACTACCGGTAAATGCTAAAGAAGAGACGGAAATTGGTAAATTATAACTAAACTCAAAAGCTGTTATTAAAGTGTATTTATTATGTAAAAGACTTCTTAAATGAATAGAATATCGTTACCTATACTTGACATAGCCATGCTTTAAACATTTATATTTATTTAATGTTCTTTAGATTAAATACTCCTTTGACATGAGAATGTTTTCTATATATACTTAATTGATTTGCCTAGTTATAAAACAATTGTGATTGACACGACAATTATTGTAATTTTAATTTAATTTATAAATAACAAGGGCAGAAAAATAGTTGACAAAAATTATTGCGTCTAGAAATAACTTATATATAAAATGAGTTTTATTATTTTTCTATGATTTTTCAAATAAAAATGTATGTTAATTAAAGCCACAGAAAAAAACAAACATTTTTGGGAATATCAAATGACTTTAATCATTTTTTTTTTTGGAGTTTATGGCCTGGTATCTAGACCTTTAGGCCAAGTCTTAGGTATTTTTATTCGGTTTATTATAATTTTCTTCATAGTACACTGCTTCACAATATGTTGATGCGTCACATTGTGCAGCCCTTGGGAGATTTTGACGGCAACTTGAGCCAGCAGACATCTGACAGTTGGCGATGGCATCTCGAGGCGCCTAAGCAGTTAGACACCTTATCTTGAGAATCACATCACCATCAGAGCACTTGTATCACCGTTTCCACTAATAGTTCACATGCGCAGACACTTAATACACAAAATCGCACCACTTTTACATATCAAAATCCACTTCAAACCATTATTCAAACATAATGCAGGAGCAGCAAACCGCCGCCGATCAAGTTCCGGCCAAAACTCACTTTAATCATTTTACTCTATTCAAGTGTTGCCATTTACTATATTCATACAATTTTCGTATACACTGTGTAAGACTAACAACACAACACACAAACACAAAATATTTCTATATTAAGTTATTATTAGTAATAACTATACTATAATATACTATATACTATATATGTATACTATATTGAAAATAAATCTCTTACAAAGAACTTCCTACAATAATACATTATCTCAATCATAGTACTACGTAACAATTCCATTTAATGTTATGGCAACAC
This sequence comes from Parnassius orleans, assembly GCA_029286625.1. NCBI lineage: Eukaryota > Metazoa > Arthropoda > Insecta > Lepidoptera > Papilionidae > Parnassius > Parnassius orleans. Next base: position 97,971 of record JAGSMP010000401.1, read on the forward strand.
TAGCTTAAACAAAATGTCACTGTTTTTTTTAAATAGCTTTACGGCTCTGAGTTCCAGCCCTTCTGAGAATGTCACTGTATGACACAAAGGCCCTGGAGCCATGCCAGCTATATACATTTATAGTATTCAAATATATAATAGAGATACAATAATCTAAAAACTCTCAATTATGTAGGTAGGCACATTATGTTGAGAATGTATTAAGCTTACATCAAACAATCACAGGACGCAGGACTTTTTCCAAGTGATATAAGATATAACCTTAAAAGGTCCAAATCTATATATCTTTTTTTTGACGCCTTCTCAGGACAAAATTCTTTGACAAAGTTATTCAGGGACTGACGCTTATCATTTTAAGATATTTTTGATATATAGACGCTACCATTCCTTCTCAACTAATTTTATGTATGAAAGTCTGCCATTGTTCTTTATTGAGTTGCTTACTTATGAAAATAATGATTTATGTTAAATAATTTTCGCATGCCAGATGTGGTAAACATGTGAACTATGCCATTGTTCTTTATTGACTTGCTTACTTATGAAAATAATGATTTATGTTAAATAATTTTCGCATGCCAGATGTGCTGTGTGTGATGCCAGAGAACTAGTACAACTATTTCTCATCCTTAATGTACCATGTTTTAGCGAATAAATGTTATTATTATTTTTAGGGTATTGGATAAAACTACTTTTACGGATAATATCGCGTTTAATAACTTATTTTTATTAATTCCCGACGTTTCGGGTGCTTTACAGCATCCATGGTCACGGGGGACTGAGGTGATTGACGTTCCGATGTCAGAGTTAACCCGGAGTACCTTCAGCTTTTTTAATTATTAATTTTGGTTCAATCTACGCAGAATGAACTTACTGTGTCTTGAAGTCTTGCAGTGGTGGTAAAACTAAACCCAAGCATACCACTATGCTTGGGTTTAGTTTTAATTTTATTCATTACAGGATACCAAGCAGGTGGTAGTACCTAGCCTCCCTCTCTATTGAAATTAGGATGTTTTTTAATTAGAATAGAAATTAAATAATTAGAATAGAAAGAACCCTTCAGAGGTTGAACACTAATAAAAAGTCAATATGGCGAGGGTAAAGTTTTCTAAAGTTTTATAATCTTGTGACTTCCGATTGATGGCAGAATACCATCTTGTTTACGCCACCGTATATACCCAGACCTATGACGAGATAGAGCGTCATAGGTACTTCGATTGTCAAAGGGCCTGCCGAGAACAAGAGCAATACTCTCTGCAACGGGAGAGACCCATGTTCAACAGTGGACCTTTAGATGCCGATAATGATTATTAAAAACAATTAAAAACTTTAAATTGATTATAGTGCCCAACTTCTTGCGGTACAGTAAATGACTTTCCTCGCTGAATTATTATACAGAGGTATATAACTTTGTATTATATCGTTTATAACTTGTCCTAAATTTGTACAAATGTTGAGTTGATATAATTTCTCTAATCTCCTAAATGAGTTATAACTTATATCCAATTTTACTGTATGCCTTCGATTAATCGCATTGTTAAAATTAAGATGTCTAGACATTATTTAAGACGAAATTACTGTTTCTTGGCTTGCGACGTAATTTGGCTTGAGGATAAGTTATTACTTAGTTATTAATATTTGTGGTAATAAATATATATTGCGTATATAAGAAAGTGATATAATAATCACAATTATTACAGCCCTTCACAAGTCCACTGCTGAACATAGACCTCCCCCAAGGAATGCCACAAAGCACGGTCTTGAGCCACCTCCATCCATTGAATGTCTTACCATGTCGTCACTCCATTTAGTGGGGGGTCGCCCTACACTTCGCGTACCGGTACGATGCTGCCACTCGAGAACCTTTTTTCCCCATCGGTTGTCGGTTCCTCGAGCTATATGGCCGGCCATGTGCCCATTACTACTTCAGCTTACTAATCCGTTGGGTTTTGTCGGTCACTCTGGTTGTACTGCGGAAATCCTCATTTCTGAGTTTATCACACAAAGAAACCACGAGCATAGCCCTCTACATAGCTCGCTGAGCGACTTTGAGCGTCCTCATACGGCCAGCAGTGAAGGACCACGTCTCAGATCCTTAAGTCATCACTGGCAATACGCACTGGTTGTACAATTTCGTTCAGGTTTTGAGGTATACCTGACGAGAAGATGTGTTGTAATTTCCCGAACGCTGCCCAGCCGAGTTGAATCCGTCGGTTGACCTCTCGGTCGAAGTGGGCTTACCTAGTCGGACTATTTGTCCCAGGTAAACATACTCGTCAACAACTTCGAGCTAAGTGCTCCCAACAACTACCGGCATAGGTGTGACATGGACATTACACATGATCTTTGTTTTGTCCATGTTCATCTTAAGACGTATTCGTTGGAGACACATTGAGGACATTGAGCATAGTGCTTAGGTCCTCCAGCGATTCTGCCATAAGTACTATATCGTCGCCAAATCGTAGGTGAGTGGTGTACTCGCCATTGACATTAATACCGTATTATTTACAGTGCAGTAGCTTGAAAACGTCTTCCAATGCAGCTGTGAAGAGTTTCGGGGATATAACCTCACCCTGTCTTACACCTCACTGCATGATGGATAGGTTTCGTACTCTGGTTCTGTACTCGGATAGCCATCGTAGCCCTACTGTACAAACACTTCAGCACTTCGATATTCCGGCAGTCAACTTGGCAACGCTGATGGGACTTTAGCACCGCCCAAATTTCCGCGCAAAGTGGCAAATTGTACTCTTCGATCTTCTGTGCAATTTGCCGAAGGGTATGTATGTGATCTATAGTACTACAGCCTTTTCGGGAACCGGCTTGTTCGGGAGGCTGGAAGTCGTCGAGTCTGAGTGCGAGACGATTCGTAATGACACTCGAAAACAGCACGTAGACGCGATTCAAAAGGGAAATAGGTCTGTAGTTCTTCAAAAGAGCGTTGTCATCTTTCTTGTAGAATTGTAGAACAAAACAACTGCACTTCTGCTCCACGCCTCCAGAGTAGTCCCACCATGGAGGACGGAATTAAAGATCTTTTGCAGGACTTTAAGTACCGGTTTTCCACCCTCTTTCAGAAGCTCCGCTGTAATTCGTTCCTCACCTGGGGCCTTGCCGTTTTTAAGGTGCTGGAGAGTCATTCTAAACTCGCTCAGACTGACGTCCGACATATCATCGGAATAGTGTCGGATAAGACTTTCTCTTGAATTGTAACACACACTTGCGTGTGGCTCCAACGATTACGTGTACAGACAGATGCCCATAGAACCTCTCAATCTCACTCAAAATCTCAGGTGTCCCGGAAACGATGCTCCCACACTCGGTCTTCAACTTTGACAGTTGTCTCTTTCTGGACGACAGATCTCTAGCAAAGATTTTGGAGCCTTGGTTTCGCTCGATCTTTTCTTTAATATGAGCTGTATTGAAGTTGCGTAAGTCCCGCCGCATGCATTTATTTGGAGATCTGTCTATTCAGTTTCCTGTTTACTGTCAAATCTGCTGAAGACTGCAACTTCATTTCCCGTCTAACAGCCATGAGATTAAGAGTGTGGTCGGAGATTTTTTGTGTTCTTCTATGGCGTGTCTTGCAGAACTTAGCTCCGACAGTTTGCACGAGCTTGTCATTCATATAGTCCACTGCATTGCAGTCGTCTAGCCACCGAAAACGGTTTTGTAACTCGAGCTGAAAGGTTTCGGGACTTTGAATTAGAGTACGAGGGGGACGGAGCGTTGACTTCATTAAACGAGACCTCTCTAACTTAACGTTTAGATAAATCCGACATCTCCTTGGGACAGATGTTCGCCCTCCCGGTGATAGAATAAGTTGCTGGATTTGAGAATTACCGTGTCTTTCCCCTCTGTTCCGACCTCAGATAATCCTATAATATCCCAGCGTAACTTGTATATCTCTTCCTTCAGCTCCAGGATCTTCTCGTCAGTCCTCAGGCTGCGTGCGTTGTATGTTGCCAGGTCGAGTCGTCTTAGGTTGCAACTGGACCTCCACCGGAGATTCTTAACACCCCTGCCCCGCCGTTACCATGGTCACCACCGTAGCCAGGAATAGCGGGGCCGCCGAGGACTAGGGACCGTCTCTTCGTTAATTTTCATCATGGGGGGATGTTTGCCACAGTTGCCACGCTTGGCGAGCGCGTTGGCAACCGCAGTTTTTTTATTGTACTATTGCTGTTGTCAGGAAGATGCTGCTGCCCATCTCCTGCCTATTTCCACTGTCACCTCTTACGACACCTACGAAAATATATGGGGTAGTGGATATTCTTAACTGCCACTACACGGCGTAGTAAGTTATATGAAGTAAGGATTTACGGTTCTTGTAAGCAAATTAACATTTAATAAACTATAAAGTAAAATAGATCTAGACTCTATCTAGATCTAGATGGAGTTACGACCTAGTAAAACATGCAGGAAGTCGATGACGCAAGTACCGTGTTTCGTTGCGTTATCCCTTATGTACCTCTTTAATCTACGGAATAAGTCCTTATTCCGTAGCGTTCGAGTAAAGATATAAACCGCGCGTTATTATATAGCTTAAATAGCATATTATTACCGTTTTCACCAATACGCTTCTACAAACTGCAGATATTTAAGAGTTTTCTTGTTTTTTAAAACAAAAGAAAATCAGTATAATTTTTGTAAGTATCTTACAGATATTCAATCTCTACCAGACAGTTAAAATTCTAAAAAGTTTGGTACCACTTTCTAACTTTATTTTGTGCTGTTAGATAGTTGGCTTTTTTTGCTTATTTACCTTACAGACCGTGAGCACTAACTAACACGTGAGCACTAACTAAGTGAGTACTAAGCCTGAGCCACTTGCATCCATCGACTTTTTTCATGTCCAGTTTGTGAGAGTAGGCTGCCCAACTCTTCACTTTCCGGTACGAGGCTACCACGCCAAAACTTTTCTCCTCTAGTGGTTGTCGGTTCTTTAAGCTGTTGAATTAAAAATATGAAAAAGGTAACCCATTTATGTAACTTATGAAAAAAAAAAAAACGTGTACAAAATTCATTCCTTCAATAAAGCTCGAAATCTGGACGAATAGTTTCTGGAAAGTTTCAAATCCTATTTTTCCTTTACATTAACCAAATTCAAATTCGAGAGTTTTCCTAAAAGTTTAACGTGCGCAAAACTTTTAACAAGTTTTTAAGTGATATGCTTTGGATGTCCGAGTTGAGTATTAGAGTAAATAGCTTTGTTATTTTGACTACCTTTTCAGTGTTGTGTTATACTCGATGGAGGTCGAGGGTATTTATGTTTTATTATTTAAGCAGAGAAAAGCAAATCATATTTATCATCATGATCATTACAGCACTTCACAAGGTCTTATCACATGTGTACCGCTAAAAATGCCACAAAATAGTGTCTAGAAACACCTGCATCGGTCGACTTCCTTTATGGCTCACCAGGTCGTAATTACGTCTAAAGATGTATGGTTCTCAACTGACAGCATCATACTGGTAAGTGAAGCGTAGGAGGTTTAGCTATACTGCGCTTCACTTACCAGTGCGATGCTGTCGGTTGAGAACCATAGTTATCAACTTACCATAAGTATCGATAGAGCTATGTAGGTTACTGTGGTTATACTCATAAACAGAAATAGTTTTACTCGATATACTCGAAACCAGTTACTCGAATCCAAAGAGTCAATAATTCCTTGTAATTTTAAATATATAAAATTTACGTGACCGGTATAATAACTTGATCCCCCTCAAGGATCTTTCTAAAGGTTTAGTTATAGCCCGTTTAATGAATTTATGGCGTGATCGTCTTAGTTAGGACCCTTATTTATGTTGTTTTTGTTTAGTAACTTAGTTCTTTTAGTTATCTCTTGCAAGAATGTATATTCACTAAACAGTCGAAATCCATTGATAGTGTTCTATAATTATTTTAAGCTAAAGTACCCCGTTCACGAAAACAGAGCTCAAAAAGGTTAAGGACATTAAATCGTGCCTATTCCACTTGTATCAAGTTAGCATCAGTCAATTCCTTATTAATAAATCCCTTCCCGCTTGGAAAAGGCTCACAATATTTTTATAAAATACCAGATACAAGGGCTTCGCTCTCCCACATTTAAAAAAAAATCGGGGTGTGGCTGTGTCGTGGACACGGCTGTGTTTCTTACGTGAATACGTATACGTAAAGGGTAACCTTGATGATGATGATGATATCGCTACCGATGATGTAGTTGCAATTTGTCTGCGCTTCATATACACACATCATATTGTAACACCGCTGTGTTACAATATGATTCCAGATCACCATCAGCATTGGCTTAAAATCTTCCACCCACGTCTCGTTAATTGCGAAGTAATCAGATCATTTGATGAGGGAATCGGTAGAGATGTCTTCTGAGTGCGCAACCAAGCCCTTGTGCATTAATGGCGATGATAAATTTAAGACAACGCTGATCAGGAACATAACCAAAAAACTTTTTTACTTGTGCGACTAGACTCGCAGCCTGCTTCTAACCCTGCAAATGGCTCATCTTCATTGAGCAGCTCTACATACTTTAACATACTAATCGCGCGGTTCACTATGCCCTCCTGAACGGCATTGTTAGTCGTAATCTTGTAAGGGTAATCCACTGCAAGCGGGATCTTATAAGGCAGTCTACCCAACTCGACGACACTCGTTTTGTGTAGCTTTTGCCAGGCTGTAGCATATTCGGTGTGATTTTTTTTTATAGAATAAGGGTGACAATCGAGCACACAGTCCACCTGATGGTAAGTGGTTGCTGTGGCCCATAGAGATCTCCATCTATCTTCGTTTGCGAATTTAAATGCAGATGCGTTGTCAGCCGTGAGGACTAATATAGAATGCCTCTTTTCCAGTAAAAAGGGTCTCCGGTTCTCTACACTCACCATACGAAACACAGCAGCATTAAGCTGCTATTCTTGTAGCCAGCTAAAGTGTCGTTGTCGACGCTGTATGTCTTTGTCAGGATAGCACTGCTATTGTATGAGTCCACGCTGAGATTGATGTTGACATTGAATGCCTGATCATCGTCCAATTGACGCGGTAGTTGATGCACCATTGTGTCCACATCGACGAGTACATTAATGACTTGCCCAATGACGGTGTAGCAGCCGCCGTAACGCAACCGATGTATATGCATGAATGGTAGAGGCGGTGATACTAGACGTGCACTGATTGGATATAATACAGGCAACCCATGTTGCTTAGGTGGATACACAAATCCGTTTGAACGTAACAACGTGGGGACTTTTCCAGAGTCCAGTGATTTCTCGCACGTGCCGCACAGTTTGAAGTCAGCTGCTGTCTCTTCTGGGAAGGTATTACTAAGCAGCGGTAAGTGTTTTTCCTTTGGTGGCTTCAATGAGTGCAGAAGCCATAGACGGTCACACACATCACACTTATGTCCGAATGGATTGTCGAGAAACGTAGTAGTAAAACGTGCACTAGCTGCTGCGCAATGTGCCTTCATAATTGGCGATCGCACACAATCGATGTCTATACAGTCCGGCGTGTATATAGAAGCAATGACGTCATCCAGTTGCAAATGCTCGGCCGCCACAGCTGCAGATGTACTGGCGACGTCGTTGATCCGTTCGAATGCCTTCATTATTTTACGTTCCCTACACTGCTTCACTCCTTCATATGGTGTTTTATGGGTATCACTGGATTTCTCTTGAGAATTCCTTTTCAAGCGTATGCGATTGATATATTTTGATTTGGCTTTTTGACGAGTATAGACCGACATTGCATTATTTATTTTATTTTTTTACTTTAATATCATATATATTCATTATAATTATTTCATACAAATGTTTTAAATATGAAAACGACAGATCTTGACGAGACCTGACGTTTGGAACTCAGACGAATGGCGTAACTTCTCCAAGTCAAAATTTATACCAAACGCTAATTATGTGACGCTGCGAAATGACCTCAAAATAACGGCGCTCTCCCATCCGCCGCATGTGATGCGTCACAGTCCTTACTTAACGTAACGAATTTTTCGGTCCTTTACCTATCGAGTGGTGTAATTAAATTTTTGATTTAGATGATAGATATGTAGCTGCAACACCAAACTGTATCCCTCGATTTTGTTATCATCATTTTTTTGTATTGCCTCCCACTATAGAAGCAAATTTAATTAAATATTATTTATTAAATTTAATACGTTTGTATTCACGTCAAAAAAAACGAATATTGGGTTACACTGTGAGAATTTCAGAGTGAATTTAAAGTGTGACTCATCGCTACCTACCGAAAAGGATAGAATAACATCTGCAAGTATTAAATAAAATATTTCTTATGTGGTAAACCTTAAAAAGCTAATATTTGATCGGAGAATTCACATTATAAAAGTGATAGCATATGATAAAAATTCCAAGTATATGACCCTAAAATATTTTCTACGCAATTTGCTTTTAGTCCGTGGTTTATGATGTTGAAAAAAAATGTCTAAGGCATCTCCTATAAAATGACAAAAATTAATATCAAAAGCATTATTTAAATTGCAAACAATTTATTAAGATATCTTTTGTCGTAAGAGGCGACAGAGGGAAATTTAAACAGTTGATGGGCTGCAGCATCGTCCTGATAACAACTCAAAATTATGAAAAACTGGGGTTGCCAACCCGCCTGCTCAGAATGACAACTGTGATAAGATTCCCCATATGAGGCAAACTATGTGGGAGGCCTATGTTCAGCAGTGGGCTTTTATGGGCTGTAATTGATGGATGGATGGATGAGTAAGATCCAGCCCGGCGACGGGCAGCAGTGTCAAAGATGTGAGAGGTTTGGCACTGTGATTGTCAATCCGCCTGTCAAACGTGACAATTAAGGCAAATTCTTCCCACAACTGGAGAGGCACATACCCAGCAGTAAACTATTACGAGCTGAGGAAGAAGAAAAAGAAAATATGTTTTGAAATAAAACCGCAGAAGTAATTTTTTAATATCATCAATGAAAATATAAGCGTGAGCCTAAGGTTTAGATCTGAGTGGCAGGAGTTCGGCGGTGTGGTGGGGAAGACTCTTACATTATACCAGCGTAAAATAGCAGCTTAATGCTGCTGTTTTTTATGTGGGAAACGAGGCATTCCATCTTAGTTCTAAGGGGTGACAACGCATCTGTATTTTGATTCTTAATCAAGGATGCGCATCGTAGATGTCCACAAGCCATAACATTCACTTATGATACTATAAATAATTTAAAATTAAAAATTTTGTACAACCGAATTCAATATAAATTATTAAGAATAACTAAAAAGTATTGGTCAGACCTTAATCATCAACCAGGGATCACATGTAAAGCACCAGCTTTCAAATAAAAAAAAATCATCGAAATCGGTTAACCCAGAAAAAAGTTATGAGGTAACACACATAAAAAAAATACATACAGTCGAATTGAGTACCTCCTCCTCCGGTAGAAAAGTATTCCTGAACGTTTATTGTCCCACAAAGAAAAAAGGAGCCACAAACATACAGTCAGATGGAAACTGCGCCGATAAACCTTCCGTCACAAAGTCTTGTTGAAATACTAAATACGAGTACGAAGTAAGCACATTGGGAATTTAATGGTATAAAATTCATTCGCAAAGCGTAACTTTCGCTTTTCGTTATGCAGATTCCGTTAAACAGTTTAAGTGTGAGCGGAAGGACGGCGCTGCTTCGTGCCGCAGTCTAGTAAAGTACCATAATAATAAAACGCATTAAATATAAATGAATGTAGACAGAATTTCAATAAAGATTATGTACTAGAAGTATTGTAATATTTTAAGAAGGTATGTTGTCTTTAAGAAATATATCAGAAGATGCTCTTTTTAATGGTGCTTATGTAATGTATGTTATGATGTGCACTCAATTTGTATAATATTATATTATATTAAATTGTAGTTTACACTAACATTTTCTGTTGCTGACCTACAAGATCTCTTCGGACGTAATGCGATTGTCTGGAAGTGAAATCTCAACGGGAGGCCGCAAGAATTCACTCGAGTGATTCGTCACGAAGCTAGTGCTGTTTAAGGTACTATATACCATATAGCGTGAGATTGATAGCATTTAGTTACGATAATATAAACAACGTAACAGTACAGTAAAAACGGAAACGGAACAGTAAAAACACAGCACTACGTTGCTACGTAGTGCTGCGTTTGAACACAGCGTAGCATATTTTGCTGCTGTGTAGAGCCACTAAAGCCATAAATGCTGTTGCCTCATTTTCACAGTAACTTAAAAACAATAATATCTGTAAGTCTTTTAAAATTTGTGAACATTCTTAATACATTTTTTGTTTAAACGCCTATCTTGGGTCAAGTTTTTGTGTGTGAAAATTATCTTCATTTTCAGAACTTTGAATGCTACAGTGTCCGTTATATTTTAATCAAAAGTCTTAAGGGCTATTTTTCGGAGTTATGTGATTTTACTGGCGTCATTCAAAGAGTAAAGTCACGGAGTTGACTTTTCTTTCATAAATTACCCCTTCACGCAAAAATCTACCGACCGGGGCTATGACATCTCTTCCTCCCGCACTCGACCTTTCCCCCTCTTTACACAGGATGGTTTTTAGAACAGGAAAATTCTGCTACATGGTCCAAATATGTGTTGGTAGACTTCGTGTGTTTTCTTTTCGAGATATTCATAATATTTGAGGACATGACAATTATTTTTCAAAACATTCAGCTTGCCAAGTTGCCATGTTTTCCTTCACTGCCGCAGCAATCGATATGTAAAATTGTATTTATCAATTTATTGGTGCCCCTGTATATCAAGTTTCTTCTGGTCTTCTAGTAGTCAATCTTATTTTTCGTGTACCATAAAGTTTTAGACGACCACGTAGCTCCTGAGCTCTCAATAATATATTTACATAATTTATAAAATAAATAAATGCAAAGCTTTGGGAAGTATGCAGTCTGTGGCCATATCCAAAAGGCCACCATTACATCAAATTGTGGTAGAGTCAAAAGAAAAATTGTAGCAAGAATGGGTTGGCTCGACCGGGAACACGCTCTCACAGAATACCAGCGTAAAATAGGAGACCTTTTTTAATGAAAACAAGACATTCCGTCTTAGTCCTCACGGGTGACAACGCATCTGCATTTTGATTCGTAATCGAGGATATATGTAGATGTCTATGGGCCACAGCAACCACTTACCATCAGGTGGACTGTGTGCTTGTTTGTCACCCTTATCCTATAAAAAAAATATATAAGTCTAAGTTTATATTACTCTTTTGTGAGCACTGGTGTGGGTTACACGTTAAGTATCCTACTCCTATTACAATAATGTGTGACTGCTTTTGTGACAATAAAATTTAAAAAAAACATGCGTGAGTGACGTGGAACACACGCTTGGAACGAAGTCCCTTTCGAAGTATATTGTTATTGATAAACGTATGATATTGATTAACAAATACAAATAAATGAATTACTAGTGTCTATTAAAATGAAGCGCCATTTAAAATAAAATAATATTTATTTCATGGCAAGATAAGAAAAAGTGCAAGGGAGATGAAAATTATTCCATCTCGCTTCCTTATAGCCGCTAAGGCCGTCTACACTACGTCAGAAGGGGTCGTGACGGAAAAGTCTTACACTTTTTGTCGCCTAGTCCCCATCCGCCAAATCCGTACCGTCCGATAAAGAACTTCGTTCCGAAAAACACAAACATATAATTAATCTTAATCAAGCATATCATAGAAAATATATCTACGTAAAATGAACTTACTGTCTCTGCTTATAAGGAGTTGGAATTATTATCACCTTAGTCGCCCCGTCACCATGAGTGCTGCAAAGCACTCAAAGTGTCGGGATTTAAAAATAAGTTTATTATTCGTGATAAAACTTATAAAAATAGTTCCCATTATTTGTGTAAATATAGAAGCCAGTAAAATTCCCCTTCCTCCGTTTAAATTAAAATATCATGTTTTCAACCATGTATCTCATGTAAGAAATATTACAACACTCCCGTGACTAATGTGGTCCTGAATCACGTCAGTCTAACATTTTTGTGGCTGCCCCTTTTCAGGCTCTACGCCACATAACTCCTTAAATAATTTCTAGGTTATTTGGCTTGGCAATTTTCAACAGAAAATGTAAATATTTAAAGGCGAAAAATATTTTAACTCACTTATTTACCTATTAAAGTTCACCGCTAAACATAGCATGCATGCAATGCATGGGGGAGGCTTATTGCATGCATGCATTTCCTTTTGCATAACTATTGCCGAATCTATGCATTTCCTCACAGATTCGGCAATAGTTGCTACGCTTGACAGCCGGGTCGGCAACCGTTGTTTGTTATTTTTATTCAGCTATTATCAGGAAGATGCTGCTGCCCATCTTCTGTTTCAATTCCCCTCTGTTGCCCTTTAAAACACTCATGGGACGATAGGGGTAGTAGATATTCACACCTCCCTTACACGGTTATTAACGGGTAGAAACGTATTACTTGACGTACAACTTAACGTACTATTACGTAACTATTACTATATAACTAAGCACACAGTAAACGTTTCTCAAAGACTAAAAAATTGATACAAGTAATTCTCGTCTGATCGTTGGCCACGAGGCGTCCACTACTTGTTCTTTACTCTTCTCCATCAGTCAATTACAGTTCACTGTTGAACTTTAATCCATCCATCCCACTCTATCTTCAAGTTTAGAGGATATATCATTATAGAGACACTTAGCGCACGAATTGTCAAATATTTCTTTGACGTTTTATTTTACATACATAACATACATAAACACTCACGCCTGTCACCCAGAGGGGAATGCAGAGACTACGGACTTCCATTTCCTTCCATTGGCACGATCCTGACACACTTCTCTCGCCTCCTTTACATCCATATATCTACGCATACACGCTCGTCGGTTAAGGGTACTCCTAATCTGGCCCATTTTCAATATATCGCCAATTTGGTCGATAAACCTTCGTCTAGGGCGACTCCCTTCCCGATTCTTCCGTTCAGTTCTGCAACATAAACTTTATTTGCCACTCTTTCCTCGTTCATTTTTTCTACATAACCAAACCACCGAAGCATTCCTTTCTTAATCCTGGTCTCAACGTCATCTTGCAAACCACACTTTTCTCTTATCACACTATTTCTCACCCTGTTATTCGGATTCAGCCTAGCATACTCCTTAATGACCGCATTTCTACAGCATTTATTCTACTCTCATGCTTCTTCTACAAGACCCAACTTTCCCTACCATACATTAAAGTAGGGACTAACACAGCATTATGAATTGGCATACGTGCCTTTTTTGACACATTCTGACTTTTCATAATAGCATGTAGAGCCCAATTCACTCTATTTCCTGCGTTCACTCGTCGTTGTATATCCTTATCATATCTAACATCCCTGCTAAATAAACATCACAAACATACAAACTCATCCACTTACTCAATCATCTCCCCTTCTATTCTTATTTCACATAACGTTTTACTTACTTCTCTTTCAAAAAACATCACTTTCGTCTTACTTGCGTTCACTTTCATACCCCTTTCTTTTAATGACCAGTTCATTAAAGTAACCATCATTTGCAACTTGGCCGCCAACGATGCTAATATAACTTGATCATCGGCGTACAAAAGGCATTTGACGGTTAACTCACCCATTCTCAACCCACATTCTTCAACTTTCAAAGTTTGCAAACAACTGTCCATAAATAGGTTAAACAGCCACGGGAAAGCTACACAGCCCTGTCTAACACCTTTTTGAATGACAAACTAGTTCGATTAGACCCCATTGATCCTGACACAAGCACTGGAGTCATTATAAAGAGACCTTAATGCCTGTATCAAACCAGCGCTCAAACCAAATGAGTTAAGTGTTGCCATAACACATTCCTGTCCACTCTATCATAAGCCTTTTCCAAGTCCATGAACGCACAAAAAACTTTCTGGTTTTTGGCCAAAAACATCTCCGCAATTATGCGCATGGAAAAGACTTGATCCGTACACTCCATCCCCTTTCTAAATCCAGCTTGCACATCCCAAATTTTTCCATCAGTTTCTTCCATAACTCTTTCAATTAACACCTTAGCATACAGTTTACCCACAATGCTAAGCAAGCTAATGCCACTGTAGTTTTTACAGTCCTGCTGTGACCCTTTTCCCTTATATATTGGGACTATAACGCCCTTGCACCAGTCTTCCGGTACCCGCTTCAGTTCCCAAAATAAATTAAACAAGGTGTACAGCAGGCCCTCTCCAGCCCTTAGCATTTCGAGTGATACTCTATCATATCCGGCTGCCTTACCTGCTTTCATGCTTTGCATTGCTTTCATTATTTCATCTACACTTATCTCCCTATCTCTCTCCACTTCTTTCGGAATTTCTATTTCACTTAATTCAGACGACCCTTCACTCATAAACACGCTTTCAAATTATTCCTTCCATCTCTTTAAATTAGAAACTTCATCATTCAGCATACAGCCATTCTCGTCTCGTATAGCATTCATTCTAGGCTGTATTGAATTTCCCCTGGCAGTTCTTACGAGTTTCCAGAACATTTTAATATTTGCCTGGAAGTTATCAGATATCCTTCTATGATTCTTATCCGTTCTTTCTTGCTTTTTCCTTTCAATAACTTTTTTTACTCTCTTATTTATACGTCTAAAGTCTGCCTTTTTTCTTTCAATCTCATCAATCATAGCGATAGAATTACCAGCTTTCGTTGCTAGTAAATCTAGCCATGCTCTCTTCTTTGCTTCAACTTCCATCCGTACCTCATCATCCCACCACAACGTATTATTTTTCCTTTCATTCGTTATCTCACTTACACCACATACTTCGGTGGCTGCATCCACCAAATCTTTCTTGACATTATACCACACAGTCTCCAAGTCTAAATCATTCACAATTCATCCATACCACTTATATTTTCCCTCAGTCTACATTTGAACTTCTCTTTCCCACCTTCATCTTGTAACCTCTCTATTCTTATACACTGTAACGCAGTGGTAGACACAGATATCCGATGCCATCAACGCTTGAATAGACCATTAATTCGGCATAAGACCAAGTAATGATCGGTCCCTACGTTGGACCTCCGGTAAATCCTTGTATCTACCACTGCGCTCCTCATTCTTCCATCCACAATTATGAAATATATCATGCTTCTATCATCACCTCTTTCCCATGTATACATGTGAATCCTCTTATGACTAAAGAAAATGTTCGTCACAAAAAGATTCTTTTCCACACATACGGTGAGGAGTTCTTCACCATTCTCATTTATACTTTCATCGCCAAACGTTCCTAATATACTTTTATAACCAGACCTCTTCACCCCAACCCTTCCATTAAAATCTCCTAACATAATAATATTTTCATTTACCTTACATTTCATCAACACCATCCTTACCATGTCCCAAAACTGCTCTTGGATATAAGTGGGCTTAGACATATCTGGGGCGTACACCCCTAGCACAAGTAACTTCTTTAAGCCCACTTTCATTCGTAGTCATAGCAGCCTTGGGCTTACACATTCATACTCTTTCACACATTCACCCATTCTTTCTGAAAGGATGAAACCGACTCCCTGGCATGCCCGCTCGGTCTCGTCTACACCAGACCAGTAAGCGGTATACATGCCATGTGCAGTGGCATCTTTCCTTTCGTTTCGTCTCATTTACACATAACATCTATTCCTCCATCATTCATCATTTCGTATACTTCATCCATCTTATCATTCATTGCTCACATACGTTCAGCGTAGCCAGACGGGCCTCCGCAATCCTTTTCGCCCCTCCTGAGACAGAACGTGACGGGTGGCGAACCTCGTCGCCAGTTTTCTCCCGGAGATTCTTCGCACCCTGCCCCATTAAGGGCGCCGGGAACTCAGGGCCATTTCTTTCATTGCTGGCTCATGGTGCGAACTAAGGGATGGTAGCTTTTACGCCGCTACCATACGGCGAGGAGCCGAGTCTATCCTTTCGGCTTTGTCGCTCGTTTAGCACCACCCTAGGCCCACCTAGGCCCTAGGCCCACCCTACATGTGGGACACGTGTAGGGTGGGCCTAGGGTTAGGTGGTCAAAGCCTACACACGCAAGCGACACACCCCCCTCCAATATATGGCGGTTTTACCATGGTGAAACCGCCATATATTGGAGGCCATAAGAATCTTCTGACATTTCTTATTCCATCACACGGCACCGTCTACTTGTTGACCACCACACATTGACTTCGAAGCATAAATTAGCTAACTGTAAAATCCTGGGATTTTGCTAACATCTGTATAGATCCGGAAACCTCTTTTACTGGAATCGAGGCATTCCATCTTAGTTATCAGGGGTGACAACGCATCCGCATTTTGATTCTTAATCGAGGAAATATGTAGATGTAGTATATGGGCCACAGCATCCAATTAACGTAAGGTGGACTTTGTACTCATTTGTCACCCGTATTACATACATAATACATAAACACTCACGCCTGTCACCCAGAGGGGTACGCAGAGACTATGGACTTCCATTTAGCACGATCCTGACACACCTTTCTCGCCTCTTCCACATCCATATACCTACGCATACACGCTCATCGGTTAAGGGTACTCTTAATTTGGCCCATTTTCAATATATCGCCAATTTGGTCGATAAATTTTCACCTAGGGCGTCCCTTCCAGACTCTGCCGTTCACCTCTGCCACATAAATTTGCTTTGTCACTCTTTCCTCATTCATTCTTTCTACATGACCACACTCTTCTCTTATCACACAATTTCTAACTCAATCTTTCACACGAGTTTGAGCCCTAACATACTAATTAATGACCGCATTTCTTCTACTCTCGTGCTTCTTCTGCCAAACCCAACTTTCACTACCATACATTAAAGTAGGGACTAACACAGCATTGTGAATTGCCATACGTGCCTTTTGGGACACATTCTGACTTTGCACAATAGAACGTAGAGCCCCATTTACTCTATTTCCTGCGTTCACTCGTCGTTCTATATCTTTATCTTATCTACCATCCCTGCTAAATACACATCCCAAATACACAAACTCATCTACTTGCTCGATCAATTCCCCTTCTATTCTTCTCTTTCAAAAACCATGACTTTCGTCTTACTTGCGTTCACTTTAATACCCCTTTCTTTTAATGACCTGTTCATTAATGTAACCATCATTTGCAACTCGGCCGCCAACGACGCAAGTATGACTTGATCATCGGCGTACAAAAGGCATTTGACGGTTAACTCACCCATTCTTAACCCACATTCTTCAACCTTCAAATTTTCCAAACAACTGTCCATAAATAGATTGAACAGCCACGGGGAAGCCACACAGCCCTGTCTGACACCTTCATGGATGCCAAACCATTCCGAGTAGGCCCCGTTGATCCTGACACAAGCACTGGAGTCCCTATACAGAGACTTCAATGCCTGTATCAACCCAGCGCTCAACACAATTGAGTTCAGTGTTTGTCATAATACATCCCTGTCCACTCTGTCATAAGCCTTTTCCAAGTCCACGAACGCACAAAAAACCTTAGCCTGGTTTTTGGCCAAAAACTTCTCCGCGATCATGCGCATGGAAAAGATCTGATCCGTATATCCCATTCCCTTTCTAAATCCCGCTTGCACATCCCAAATTCTATAAAAAAATACACCCGTTTTCTATAAAAAAATACACGTCCAGTTTATTGGAGAATTCTACAAGGCATGATGTCGGAAAAAGGTCTACAATGATTCACATAGAGCATCAAGTGCTAAGTTGTGACTATTTCTAGCGCCATTTATATATGCATGTATCAATTTTGGATTAAAATCGATGCCAATCAAATACAATAAAAGGTAGGACTTTAGCTTTCATAGATGTCGCTTTGTTAACACCAACCTTGTAACCTCCGCGTGAGAACGCAATAGTGAACCACTAGTTGACAACAAATGGACCCTAAGTAGCGAAGAGTACTTGGACTAACACGAAACTAAAGTTACTGGTTTCATGCAAATATTTTAAGAAAGCGCTAATATAAAAAGAAAATCGTTATAATAAATCTTACGAGACTGCCAGTCATCTGCTAATAAATAAATCACTTCACCATTATCCCGTCAAACACATTTTACAAATTGTTTTCGAAGTGGAATTTTACCTAAATATTTCAGGTAAGGTCTAGTCTTACCTCAAAGGTCCTCCTGAATATTCATTTAAGGCTGCCAAATAAATTCGTAGTTATTTACCATGTTGTACACAGATGTTGGGTCGAGCATTGCCTTTTATTTAGCATAGTCGTTTTTAACTCTCAGTAAGAATATTAAATAGGTCTAACCATGTACACATATCTATTTATAGTTATAAATACAAATAAGAGTAAGAGTATGATTAACAAGTTGCTTTTTATAATGAAGTTCATACTTTAAAAATCATTTGTGAGTCTGAACTTATGCTATAGATACAAAAATGATAAAAGATAGATATTATTTTAAACCTATATTATGTTTGTTTTGTCTCCATTTTGTCTCCAAATGAAAACAAAACTATTTTAATATAATGTATTCATACATTAATCATTAACTATCTATTAATTACTAATTATTTATCTATTAGTTATTAGCTATGTGGTAGGTGGCTACTGTATGTCATTCAATCTGCAATCAATTTCAAACGTAAGTGAAGTGTGACTATACATACTTACATCGTAGGATTAAAATGTCCCGTTACCAGTAAGGACTAGCGACAACTACGAAATATTTTCGAAAATATTTTTCCCTATAAATCTGTGAAACCACATAAAAGCGCGCGCACTAGAGAAAAATCGCATGGAATTAAAATTCTGTGAAATGCTACATATTTGTTGCGTTCTTTGTTTGTTGTTTTTTTTGCATCGTATAGACTTGTATGAAATCCGAATTGCGGACCGGCCGATGATAAAAATCCGCGTGCACACCAGCCGGTGCCAATGCAGTTCTTGCCAGATTTTTTTATATCTAATATGCTTACTACCAACTGCAGCCAAGAAGTTTGGAAAACTTAATTGTCTATTATCGACGGGAGTTGGGACTCGAATGACAACACTTGTGAAAACTTTTTTCCAAGGCAGATTTTAACGCATTGCAACTCACAGCACCGCAGTGCGCGCAAGTACTAACTTTCACTCCGGTTATTTTCACTAATGTCCTTTTTACATTGCGCAATTTTCTTGAATCAATACTAATAGCTGAATAACAATTATCGCACGTAATACTGCCATTTGGACCGTGTACTGGCGGTGTAAGTATGTTTAAGTAGTGTAAGTATATTCTCACGTGTGTGTTGTAAGAGGCGACAGAGGGAAATAAACCAGGAGATGGGCAGCAGCGTCTTCCTAATAAAACACTGCAGTTGTCCCATCTTGCCTAGCGTGATATCTATGGCAAATATCCCTCTATGAATTAATATATTGGAGAGGCCTAAGTTTAACAGAGAAATTAGATAGACTGTAAGGAACGGTAATAATACCATTCGAGAATTGCAGTTTACATGAAGTTGATGCATATTATATCGTATACTAGTATTGTGGAGATCGTCTAATTTAAAACTGCACGTTCGTCCCTTGTATTTTTGATAGATTTTATAATTTTTATCATGTCAAATGTTGTGAAAATGCTAATAAATCCACTAAACTACAAAAGGGCGAACAGGCTTAGACTTTATGATACAAATTATTATTATAATATATATATATAATTATTAATATACACTTGTACGAGTGTTATCTTTAGCAATGTGCGTGCGCGTTGGTACTAGTTATTTAAACCTAACAGTCTCGTATTATAACTCTCAGAAGGTGCAGAAGGTGTCCATAGGGTTCAGTAATAAAAGTCAGAAATGTCACTGATGTTTCTATTCGGAATCCACAATTTCACAGACAAAGATGTTGGTATTGGCGATACAATAATATTTCCTGTTTGGTGATGGACTAGCGTGGGCAGTGACGGGGAACGACTGGCGTTCGCCGCCGAGTGCACTCCGGATACAAGTGTAAAACAAAAATTTGGTTTCCTTTAAAAATATTGACACACACGCAATCGTTCTCAATATATACTTGATTGCTGTGCTGTTGATTGTTGCGGAACGGATTGTACCCTTATGACCAGGTGTTGCACTATGCACCCTAACAATATGACTGCGATCAATGCTATGATTGCTAAATGGTTTAATTTCGACTCCACACTACTATTATTGCTATTAATCGCTTGGGCTTGGGCGACTGCTATTTTTTCCTCTTTGCTTTGTCCCCAACCCATTATTATTAAATCAAAATGAGACTTTTCTAATTTCAAAAAACAAGATGAAAATGAATATTATCTGTAACTGGTTCTACTTTTATACTTAAATCTGAACCAAATAAAAATGACGTATCATAACTAATTAATTTTCGTACATGTACAACTTAATTTTTTTGACCTAGATACAAACAAATTACATTGTATGTTGGTTCGACACAACTTCACTAACCGCTTACGTTTCAAATCAACTGCTTAAGGCATATGAATCTCTTTTTAGAACTGTTAAGGCGAAGTTTCAACATTGGGTATGAAAACATAAAAATATACATAAAAATTGCGAAAACCTATTATTAGGCTCATCCTTGTCTCAGGAGAGAACAAACTCAAAATATTCTAGACCTAGGTAGTTCACTGTGAAGCATACCCTGCAATAAAAATAAACAATCGCCGACTCGGCGACATCTTCACAGTGAACGCCACGTAAGAAATTGACACGAAATTACTATATATATTTGTTAAAATATATATAGTAATACCGTTACTTTATATAAAAGGTATGAGTTTGCATTTAGACCATTATGGTACTGCAAAAAATCTGTACATTTAATGTTTGGTTATACCTTTAACATGATTACAAACAAATAAAAACTACTAATGTCCTATGAAAAGTGAATAAGTTCAGATCAGAAAACTTACTGGTGAGCATCGTGGCCTATGGGTAATTTACTTTACAAATCTGACAGGTGGTTTAACTATACGACCGCTCTTAATTTTGAAAACAACATACTCTTTTTCTTTAACAGTATCCCTACTAGGACAACGGGAGTAACATCATTACCATTCAATAGATACGCGGGCTTTAAACGATCAATCGAAATAGCGTTACGATCTTGTAACTGTACCAAAAATACCTTATCAAAACGTTTAATCACTCTAAATGGACCATCATAAGGAGGCTTCAAGGGTCGTTTGACAGTGTCGTCCCTAACAAAAACGTGAGTACAAGACTTTAAATCAGGATGAACAAAAAATGATCGTGAATTACTATAAGATTTCAAAATAGGCTTCAATTTCGATATTGAATGACGTATTTTGTGTACTTAAACGTTATCGTCACTTACCTCTGAATGTGTGATGTCATAAAAATCACCTGGTAACCGTGATGTACGTCCAAATGTCATTTCAGCTGCGCTGAAGCTATTATCGCGTCTCAGTGCAGTACGAAGTCCTAACATTATCGTGGGCAACTCATCAACCGATGACAAATCATTTAACCTGGCTGTAAGTGAAGCTTATAACGAACGATGCCAGTGCTCTACCATACCATTATTTTGCGGGTGGTATGCAGTAGTTCTTTGTCTCTTTACACCGAAAATCTTTAATAAACTTGCAAACAAATTGCTCTCGAATTGTCTATCCTGATCACTAGACAATGAAATATCCATAACGATCTACCCAACCTTCAAATATTACTCTGGCAACGCTCTCTGCTGTGGTATTTTGTACAGGGAAAGCTTCTGGCCATCGTGTTTTCCTATCTATTACTGTCGGTCCCGTGTAGTGGCGAGTAAGAATACACACTACCCCATATCTTCCCGTGGGTGTCGTAAGAGGCGACAGAGGGAAATTGAGGCAGAAGATGGGCAGCAGCATGCTTCTGATAAAAGCAAAAAGCAATAAAAACTGCGGTTGCCAACCCGCTCGCCAAGCGTGGCAACTATGGCAATATACGCCCTATGAGCAACGACACTAATAAACGGCCCCCAGTCCCCGGCGGCCCCGCTATTCCTGGCTACGGTGGCGACCATGGTAACGGCGAGGTAGGGGTGCTAAGAATCTCCAGTGGAGGTTCGGTAGCCACCTAAGACGACTCAACCTGGAAACTTATAACGCACGCACCCTGAGGACTGACGAGAAGATCCTGGAGCTGGAAGAAGAGAGATAGGCCTGTAGTTAGACGGGTCTGTGCGGTCGCCTTTTTTAGGGATCGGGTGGACCAAGGTCTCTTTCTTTTGTCATTTAGTAAAAGAGATCAACTTTAAGCATTTCTAAAATATTGCACGTTCTTCCCAATTCGATATGTGCTGTTTTATGCACATTTACGCCGTACAAGTTCCTTGCCAATTGTAAAGTAAAAGTAATAATTCACATGATTTACATGCGCCGTCTTAAAATGTGTAATATTTTTGCTCTGGAGTGACAACTTGCATTCTAACCTATCACTAGTGTAAACAGCACATGAGTGAAACCCTGATATTGGAAAAAACGTTTAATATTGAATAAAAAAGTTGCATCTGAAAATACTTGCAATACTTGAAACAATATAAAAATGGTAGAAGTAAGTCTTTAGACGAGTCCAAGCTTAAAAAGAATTCTCTCCATTCAAAAATGATTGTTATGTTGATGTTTAGATGTCAAAACTTGTGTACAATACTAGCATTTAAGATAATGTACTCCTATATCAACCTAATGTGAACAGTAATTTCACATTTCAATGAATGGAATAATTGCGCGCGTTTATTTTTATTCAATTATTGATCTTTTTGATACAAGAAATTTGCATAGACTAAAGGAGGCACAAGTGATAGTTTGGAATATAACTTGCCCCTACTGAATATTATACATCGTTTAGATGGTGTATGTTACATGTAATAGGCAAGAAACTTGTTCGGCGTAAATAAGCTTTAATAAGCATATAGCGAAACCTACTTATTTCGAACAACTTCAATAATAAATTATAAATTTGCATCCGCAAGCACTTGCAATTCTTGAAGCAACTGATCAAATAGTAAGTTTAGAAAATCCGAAATTTGAAAGCAAAGGAACAGGCGAGGGACTTAAGGATAAGATGCATTCAGTATCATTTGTGTCTTATACGCGCGCTAGTTATGAGTTGAAGCAAAATAAAGTACGGATGAAATGTACAGGAAATTTAAAATGTTACATCGCAGGTGTAACAAGCAGCAGTGTTCGCTTCAGGCTATTTGTTCCACATGCTCTCATATTTTCCGTTGGCATATTTTGTATCATATAATCATAACATGATGTACAAATTTGATGGTAATTTCTAAAATAAATTTTACCTTAATATGACTGCTCCTGAGCGTGTAGTGGTGGCGCAAGATAATCCACTATCCCATATTATCCCCATGGTGTCGTAAGAGGTGACAAAGATTTTTTTTTTATAGCTCACAAGATTTTATTGATACCTTGATTGAGAGTATGCCAAGGAGACTGGAAGTCTTTCGAAGAGCTAGAGGGGGCAACACTAAGTACTGTTTATAGCCATTCCTAAGCATTTGTGAAAAAATTAATAAAATGTTCAGTAGTAGTTAATGAAATGTTTCTATCGTGTAAAGTTTTCCTTTTTTCTTAATTTCATAATTTGTTTTTCATTTGATCGTTTGTTTTACGACGTTTGCAATTTTAAATTAACGAACTTAATAAACTCAATTGTCACTAATGTCTATGATATTTTGGTTTGTACACACTCTTTTGCGTTCCTCTAAATTTGTCCATCATTGTATAATTAGTACATACAAATATGCAACTAGAGTCGAACTATGGTCGAAATTCGATCTCAGTTCTTTCTGCTGTAAAATTTTATTTCATTTAGTAATGTAGCTGAATTTCACTTTCAACTGCACATTATATAAAACACATACATCTAAAATACAAAATAAAAATAAACACTTTTTTTACTTTTTTGTCTAAAAGGTAGTGATTATAATTATTATTCTTTGGTACTCAATCTAAGAAATTGGCAGTACGAAAGTCAACAAAGGAATAATTTGTCCAAGCGACATTTATGTGTTTGACATTGACAGCATGAACGTAAACAATGTATGTTTAATTTTATATAACTTATTGTATTTGTAACGCATATCTAATATATAAAAATTATATTTGTTTGTTCGTTTTTTATGCGTTGCCATACCGATTGCGGTAAAACTTTGTCAACTTATTGCTTGCACTTGCGCGAAGGATATAGGCATAGTACAAATAACTTACAGTAGGTGGCGCACGTATTGTACCGACAAATTTATTTGAAAGTTATATAAGATTAATTTAATGTCAATGAATGTACAGGGTGGGCCATCTGTTGGTACTTTTTTCAATCGATGATTTTTAGCACTACGTTATCAGTTCTAAAAAATTATTTGACATATAAAAAGTGAAAAATGTGCCATTTATAATCATGGAGTCACTAACATCACAACAGTGCATTTTGATTGTCCTAATTTGTTATGAAACTGGTCGTTCAAAAAGAGAACAATATTTCATAAATTACGTGAGAGTTTTGGTCGACATGGACGAGCGTGCAATTGGCAAAATTATTGATCGTTTTGAAGAAACTGGTTCAGTGGAAGGTTCTACTTAGATCATATCAACACGTTCATCCAGTTCGTACTCCTGATGCAGTCGCATCTGTTAGTGGATGAAGCCCATTTTCATCTTAATGGGTACGTAAATAAACAAAATTGTCGAATTTGGGGAGCGGAGAATCCTCGTGCTATTCACGAAGCAGAACATCATCCTCCAAAAGTCACTGTTTGGTGTGGTTTATGGGCTGGTGAAATCATTGGGAAAATGATCACAAGAAAATGCCCTTACATTGAGTGGAAAACGTTATCGCAACATGTTAACTGGTTTTTTGTGGCCCAAATTGAATGAATTAGGTGTCAACGATCTTTGGTTTCAAGAAGATGGAGCGACATGCCACACAAGTCGTGCAACACTCCATTTATTGTCAAGAAAATTTACTGATCGCATAATTTCAAGAAATTCTGAAGTTCCTTGGCCACCTAGAAGCCTGAATTTAACACCACTTGATTATTTTTGTGGGGTTATTTGAAAGGTATGGTGTATGTTAATCATCCACAAACAATTCAACAACTTAAAAACAACATTCGAGCTGAAATTGAGGTCATTGATCCGATTTTATTGGAAAATGTCATCGAAAAGTTTGATGTTCGGATGCAGGCCTGTAGACGAAGCCGACGTAGGCGTATGAAAGATATTGTTATACATGCATAAATGGCATAGAACCACCTTTCATTGTCAATAAAAAAATTGACTGTTCACCTCAAAATGTGTGTTTTATTTACAAATGAAAAAAGGACTAACAGATGGCCTACCCTATATTATTATCATTTCTAATCTAACAA
This sequence comes from Parnassius orleans, assembly GCA_029286625.1. Classification (NCBI taxonomy): domain Eukaryota; kingdom Metazoa; phylum Arthropoda; class Insecta; order Lepidoptera; family Papilionidae; genus Parnassius; species Parnassius orleans. Next base: position 123,341 of record JAGSMP010000401.1, read on the forward strand.
TATAACTCTTCCAAATTTAAAAATATATTTCCATTTCTTCTGTGGCAGCATCGCACTGCGTACCAGCTAGTTTTAAATAAATTTCAGCTTTCTGCACTCATCCATAGAAACATGAAATCAAGCCGAACTTGCACTCCTCCATGCGCGCAATATACTTATTTATTAATTATTTATTTATTTCAACACGTACAATCATCTTTACAGATTATCCTATTAAGATACTATATTATACGCATTTATCTTTTTAAATTAGGTACATAACAAATAATTTATAATGCTAGTTTTGTGAACTCACTCAGGGGGCAACAAAACAATTCTATTTCTCTGGCTATCAAATTAAGAGTGCAGAGAGCAAGTATCAGTAGCGCCTGATGCATTAAGTTTGATTTCGGTTTTTACTTAAAAATGGGTACCAAGTTTACGTTTCACGTATTAATATGAATATAGATTATATTTTTAGTAGCGGTAACATTTCGTCACAAAATTCCTGCCGTGGGTGTCATAAGAGGTGAATATGGGAAATACCAAAAAGATCTCATGGCATACGATAGATAGTGGAATGGCAATAAAGCTTACGCCAGAAGTAAAATACCCAGGCTGGTAATGGGGAGCAATACCACAGGTGCATCTAAAACTGCGATCGGCAATCCACCTTTATATTTTTAATTGTGAAAATTAAATTATGAATATAATAATAAAGATTTCATAAAAAATATGTTTTTTTTCTCACTCATTTATCATGGCAATAACTCCATGGTCTTCAGCCAAGGAGTAAAGTCTACATTTGACATTTGTAAAAAAAAACAAAAGGAACTCACTTGGTCAAAGATTATCTTTTGCCACCGACAATAAAAGACCTATCCATCTTAGTCCTCATAAGTGACAACGTACCTTCCGAAACGAGGCTAGATGTAGGTTTGTTAGGACCACAGCACATCATGTGGTCTGTGTGTAAATTTTTCAACCTCAATTGTATAAAAATTGTAAATAGTAATAGTATTTAAATTTCTTTAAAAAAGTCAAAAAAAATGGGCACAATTTGCTACCTTTATTATGTCAAACACATTTTGCAAATTACTTTACGGCGGAATTTTAGCTAAACTCATTTATCATGGCAATAACTACGTGGTCTTCAGCCAAGGAGTAAAGTATACATTTGACATTTGTAAAAAAAAAAACAAAAGGAACCCAGAGTTTCTTGCCGTTTCTTCTCTGAGGAGGTCTTGTTTTCCGAACCAGTGTAGGTTTTGACGTTTATAAGACCTTTATACAAGCCTAAATTGAATAAAAAGTTTTGACTGGCTGGACGATGAGATCGAGTGACCATGTAACACTTGCAAGAAGTCGATGGTTTCAGGTGATTTAGGACTTATCAACTGTGGGCTCGATTGTCACTTTACTAAAAGCAATCTTAGCGTACACGTAAAAATCAAATTTTTTTTTCGACGTAAGATATAGTACGAGTACATACGAGAGACGTACCCTTAGTACCAAACCCCCATACCTAAAAAAAAATATCAATGCATTGCTTTGATATTTTTTTTTAGTTCTGTAGTTAATTAAGAATTAGTGTATTATGTTTTTGTAAAATGTGTTGGTGCTTGTTGTAACATTTTTCTTCTTTCTTTCAAATAGAAAATTATTTTTTTCATTTGATAAAATAAATTTCCTATGTTAGACGTTCTTCCAGTTTAGACAAATTTAGTTAAATGTTGAAGTACTGTTATGAAGAGCTGTGTGCAATGCATTAGAGATGAGACATTTTCGTCAAATGAATGCAAAATTTAAACTAAGTGCTTCTACTCTTCATCAAAGCGTTCACTGTGTATACATTTTAACGGGCTCACGTTTTATACATTTCATAGGATTATAAAAATACACACGGGTTCAAAAAACAAAATGTTTAAATTTCTTCATCCTTAAGTAGGATATGAGACAATCCCAACACCACCCTGAGAATTGATTCGGGAAATAACGACTCTTCTATTTGGAAGGATTTTGTGCGAAGAGTAATTCGCTACCTAGCTATTCACTGTTAGTGCTATGTTTTTACATACATACATTAAGTCACGTCTGTTATCTCTGAAAAGGTAGGCAGAGTCCAAAGAGCAGCGAGCTACTTGGACCACAGTTAGCCAAACAATGGGTTTGGGTGGAAACTTGTGGAAGATATAATAGGATAGCCTTGACATTCGAAAGCCCAATATCCCATTAGTCGCCTTTTACGACATGCTAGGCAAGTAACACAGTTAGCACACGGGTAATTTCTGGATCTCGACAACAACGCCACCTACCGGGTTCAATTGTGAATCTAAACCATCTAGGAACTCAAACACACAAAAATTTCATCATATTCGGTTCAATCGTTCTCAAGTGATGATCTTTCATACATGCGCTAATTGATTTTTATTAATATGGCTTTAATTTTTTTATTCTACTATGTTTAATATTAATAAGATACTAACAAAGATACATACTAGGCTCCTTTACCAACAATTACGACAGACAAATTATCGAGGAGGTGCATAATAAATGAGAAAATTATGTTCAAAGAACATTGATTTATCTACGTGGTGAAAAGTATTGTATGTCGTTGCTATATCACCAAAGTGACTTCAAATCAATGGGACCTGTGGAAGTTTCTGAGACCCTTAATGAACTAGAAAAAAAGAATTGATGATGTTAACTTCTCCGACATGGGACTTCGATCATCATATATCTAACACCTACTCATTGGGAACGTTCTAATGGGCCGAAATACGCTATATCTGCTTTAAATTGCTAAGGGTTGGGTATATGTAGACTCCTTGATACTGCAGCATCAGCTCAATGTTACCGTGTCTTGGAAATACCACCGAATTACCAGTACAAAAATTCAATCGGAACTGTGAAAAAAAGTTGGTAAGACCCTTTTGTCAAGTAGGAAATGAGCTGGTCATTTTCAAATGCTGTTCGGCATTCTCAATAAATTCTTCATAAATTATAGCTAAGAATTATCTAGATCACGTCAGCTTTAAAAAACGTACCTAAATCGGTCCATTCGTTTGGGAGCTACGATGCCACACACAGACACATAGATGCACAAGTTAAACTAATGACAGCCCTCTTTTTGCGTCAGGGGTTAAAAACAGGTTGCATTGTTATCATGCCTCACGAATGTCGGCTCAACCGAGTAAAGGCCGTGATTGCACTAAATACCAGCGTAAAATAGCAGCACAAAGCTGCTGTTTCATAAGATGAGTGAAGAGATTTAGAGAGCCTTTTAACTGGCAATACGGTGTTTTTTTATAGAATAAGGGTGTCCAACGAGCACACAGTCCACCTGATGGTAAGTGAATGCTGTGGCCCATAGACATCTACATCTAACGGTATCCGAACGATTGAGACAAGTAATGCTCTTTAAGTAGTCGCATACAGATAACAATAGTTTGTGCTTCACGTATATGCAAAAAAAGGCATTCCAGAGCTTAATAGACTGTACAGTAAAAGATTTGTTAAAAAATGATGTATTGTGAGTTGGTTCCCTTAAAATTAATTTTTTGAAGAGCGTAAAGGTTCCCCCGGAAGCCCTACAAAATTAAACTTCTCCTTTAAATAAGGAGGAGTAGAAGGGTGAAATAATACACAGTACAGAATATAAAGAATATGAATGTTCCGGCGAAGTCGGATAGGTAACCACTTGAGACGAAATTGGGAAATATGGTCATATTTGCGCATAAATCATAAATCTTTATTTGCAAGAATCACGGTATAAAAAGATGTTACAATATATATAGTGCAGTCGTGTTTCGCTAATAATAGCATGCAAATTATAATTTTAAAATGTTTAGACAATATTAATAATTATTTAAATTCAGAAAATTAATCTGAAAAGAAATCTTTTAAGTCATAAAAGGATTCAATTTTTAACCAATCATACAAATGTTTCTTATATAGTCTTTCGCTTAATAGTTTGAATTCTTTAGGTATTTTATTATATATTTTTACACACATTTTTTAGGCAGCTTCTGTTATATTTAACGAGCCTAGGAATAACATCTAGGACAAGTTTGTCTGGGTCACGTCGGTTTCGAGGATATATATCACTTGATTTAACAAATAATGACTTATTTTTAAAAACAAACAAGCCAACTTCATAAATGTATAGTAACGGGAGGGGTAATATACCAAGTCTATATACCAAATAGCGGTTTACAGGATTCCCCTGGCGATATCCCGCATATTGCACGACTACATTTTTTTTGGGCAACGAATGCTCTATTTCGGTCAGTACCATTACCCCATATTATAAGTCCATAGCGTAGAATAGACTCTACGTATGCGTGGTAAGTTGCAATTGCCGTATTAATATTTGTAATTTTTTGAAGTGTTTAAGGGCATATAAAAATTTATTAATTCTACTGCATACGTTATCTATTTGTTCTTTCCAGTTTATATCTTCATCTAACGTTATTCCCAGAAATTTTGTACATGTAGCTTCTTTTAGTTTTGGTATATTAAATTTGATTTTTGATTATGATTGGAATTAATAGATTTATTAAATTGTATATAATGGGATTTATCTAGATTAATTGTTGCGTTTTATCGTAAATCGAAACGCAACAATGACAAATAACCCGGGCCAATTAAAACATTCGAATTAAAAATAAAGGTTCTAGACTTATTCAATACACGATATCTTAGTTTAACTTAACACAGAAGTTCACCTTTTATGTATATCCTGTTTCATCCCTTAGTTCTTGAATTATACGCATTAATACAATTAAAGTCAAGATTTTTATTTTGACTACATCAATTTATTATATACATCACCCAGAGCTCCTGCCGCATCCAGGATCAGGATCTTGGGCAAACAAATGGTCCTTCGATCCTCAACAATACAACCAGCCAATTAAAATTCAAAATTCAGAGCAATCCAGGTCTTCAGGTCTCAGGCGCAAGATTAGGAAGTCGTCGTCTACGAGCCTTCCATACTCAGCAGCGATTCCTATTTTTGCAAGCAGACTTTGTTCAAGACCGCACTCAATTCGAAGCGAAACCGTTAGAAGATCATTAAAATCCGTTCCAATAGTTATTCCTTTTCCATTTTCTATAATTCCACTTCCTATAATTTAAACAGCTTTAAAAGTGTCAGGCAATTTGATATCATAGTAACATTTAAATAATTGAATTTTCTTAATAATCTAATTCACTTAATAATTGCTACATTGTCCATCCGTTCCACACGTGATAAAAATACTATACCGCGTTGAAATCATTTCTTTCTTGTTTATTTACCTATGCGCATTACCTTTGCATCGTTTAAAACAGCTGTGAGTTGTAACTAGTGACACAGTTTTATTCAAGTAGCTCCGCTTGTCCTTCGTTCGGCCGGCAAGGTCAACATTGCATCTGTAGTAATTAGTGAGTAACGCACTTCACTGTATAACAGTTAAATCTTATAACCCTATTAGGATTACGTTGTTTCTAGTGAATTACTGTTCATTTCCTGAATTCTTTGTTGGTAAATTTAGTCTAGTAATCATGGCTGAAGCAAAACTAAAGGAGCTAGTGAAAAAACGTGCCACTTTTAAAGCAAAACTGACTCAATTTGTGAACGTTTTGAATGTATACAAAAGCTGTGCGAAATTAAGTGAGTTGCAGGCATCTGAATTGGAGTGTCGTTTAAGTCGAATTGATGCGTTATATAGTGATTACGATGCGTTACAGGCCAACATCGAGCTACAGTCCGAACAACAGGAAGATCAGTTTGCAGAGCGCGAGCAATTTGAGACACAATATTATGGCGCCGTGTCGCTGGCGCGTACCTTACTCGCCCCTACGCTGCAGCCACCTTCGGGGCCAGTTGAAGAGTCCGTGACAAGTCAGGGTTCCACTAGTTGCAGACATGACTTTGTGCGGTTGCCCAAAATGGACCTGCCGCACTTTGACGGTGACTATCAGCGCTGGCTTGCATTTCGGTACGTATCTTTCCTTATACACAATAACAGTAGCTTGGTGATATAAACAAATTACATTATTTGCTCGCTGCTTTAAAAGGTAGTGCAGCCTTAATTGTGCACAGTTTAGAACTTAGATCTGATAACTATGCCATTGCGTGGCAACTTCTATCAGACAGGTATGATAATCCACGACTGCTCGTAAACAACCACGTACAGGCCTTTTGATTTTGAGCCTTTACAAAAGAATCTAGCGTGTTTTTAAAACATGATTGATGTCACCAACAAAACTTGAGGGCCCTTGCTACACTGGGTGAGCCCACCGACCATTGGGATACGCTTATTATTATGATATCTCGCAAGTTAGATAGTATATCGTGTCGCGAATGGGAGGAGTATCGTAATATTCTAACCGGTTCTCCAACATTACAACAATTTTAAAATTTTTAAACAATAGAGCAGATTTACTTGAAACATTGTTTAATAATAACAAACATAATATACAAAATAAAAAACACCTGAACCGTCTAAATCTAAGAGCTTCATTGTCACTACAGATCACACAAACAGTAGAAATGCAATTAATGAGATTAGTTGTCCCATGTGTAGTGATAAACATTATTTATACTTATGTTCCTCTTTTATAAGCAAGCGTTGATTCACGTATAAAACAAGCTACAGCTGCTCATGTATGCCTTAACTGTTTAGGTCATTCCCAGAAAGGTTGCCGTTTATCTCATTGTAAGTATTGCAATATTAAGCACAATACCTTGCTATACAGAAAATGTATCATCTTCTGCCTTTGAGAACAATGTTGCCCTTTCCACAGACATTGTTTTAGCAAACATAAACACTAATCAAGGCCATGTCTTGCTATCCACAGCACTAGTGAAAGTGAAGGATATTCATGGTCACCTACACACGGCTCGTTTGCTTCTTGACAATGGCAGCACTGCGAACTTTATAACGCAGAGCTTGTGTGGAAAGCTGAGTCTGGTAAGACGTGCAACGAATTCTACAGTCTCAAGTATTAATAACCAGTCTTCTAGTACGTCAGAGTCATGTGATCTTACTATCCAATCGTACTGCGGGAGCTTTACGACCAACATAAATTGTTATGTTTTACCACAGATCTCTCAGTCGTTACCATCATGTTACATACATAATATCCATATACCGAAAGGAATACGCTTAGCGGACCCTTCCTACAACGTTCCTTCTGCAATTGACATCCTAGTTGGAGCAGAGGTCTTCTGGGATGTTTTAGGTTCCACCATATTAGCTTAGGAAAAAACCAGCCAAGGCTACATGAATCAAAGCTTGGTTGGATCATATCTGGCTGTATTCCTCAGCCTACTCAGGCAACATCTTCTATCTGTCATTTTACTCACACTCAAACAGATGACTCTCTTCTTACTCGCTTCTGGGAACTGGATTCTGTACCTGCGAAGTATCACATGACTTCCGAAGAGCGACTATGCGAGCAGAGCTTTGAGGAAAATACAAGAAGATGCAAAAACGGTCAGTTTGTTGTAAAAATACCGTTGAGAGATTCACCCAATGTGCTTGGAGACTCGTACACTATGGCAAAAAACCGTTTTTTGTGCTTGGAACGCAGACTTGAGAAGGATTTTCATTTTAAAGAACAATATTTAGAATTCATGAAAGAGTACATTGAGTTGGGTCATATGACTGAAAACAAAATAAAAACAATGCTTACACAACCTTCTTATTTCTTACCTCATCATGGTGTCGTACGTGAGTCAAGCACAACTACGAAATTACGCGTAGTCTTCGACGCTTCGGCTTTGAGCACCTCGGGTAAATCTTTCAACTCTATCCAAATGGTAGGCCCAACCGTACAAGATGATCTTATGTCCATCTTGCTTCGCTTTAGAGAGCATAAATATGTTGTTACAGCCGACATAGAGAAAATGTATCGTGCTGTCTTAGTCGAGCCTTCTCAACGCTCACTCCAGCAAATCGTCTTTAGGTTTGACCCCTCAGAACCACTAAAGACATATACTCTTAATACAATTACATATGGGACTGCATCGGGGCCTTATTTAGCCACAAAATGCTTAACTTACCTCGCTGATCAATCCCCAGATATCAATGTTCAAAATGCTATCAAGCATAATTTTTACGTCGATGATTTTTTGTACAGTGGCTCATCCATAGAATCCGTAATAAAGACTTGCAGAGGTGTCATTAAAACCTTAGAATCTGCGAAGTTTAATCTACGTAAATGGCAGTCAAATTTCGGTGAAATTTTGGAATCAATTTCTTCTATTAAAGGTGACTCGGAGAAGACTCTAAATCTTGATCATTCATTGAGCAAAACTTTAGGTTTATATTGGCGTACTGAGTCAGACAATCTTTTTTACACCATCAATATAAACAGCAACATAAGAATCACTAAACGCAACATCTTGTCCCTTATTAGCCAGGTGTTTGATCCATTGGGGTTAGTAGGGCCTTGCATATTACTTGTTAAAATATTGCTTCAACAATTATGGGTTAATAAAAGTAACTGGGACGAAGAAGTTGGTACGGATATAAAAGAACAGTTTAAAGATGCCATGCAATCAATTTCTTCTTTAAACTCCTTGAAATACCTCGTTGGATATGCCATATTACAACTCCTACTAAAATGGAAGTCCACATATTCACAGATGCTTCAGAGCGCATATGGGCGTGTGTCTACATCAGATCAATCGGACAAGATGGATGTGTGTTCGTTCGCCTGACATCAAAGAATAAGGTGGCTCCTCTCAAACCAACCACAGTACCACGTTTGGAGCTTTGTGGTGCTTTATTAGGTACGAGACTTTTTAGAAAGGTACTGGAGTCACTTACTATACCTATCCATTGTTCCTATTTCTGGTCAGATTCGACAATAGTGCTGGGATGGCTATCGACTTCTCCGAGTCGACTAAAGCATTTTGTTCGGAACAGGATATGTGAGATACAAGATAGTACAACTGGTTATAAATGGAACTACGTATCGTCCAAAGATAATCCAGGGATCTAGTTTCGCGCGGGATGAAGGCTGATTTCTCAGAATTTCCTCTTTGTGGTGGTCCGGACCCGATTTTCTACAATATGACCCAATCAAGTTTCCAAAAATTCCATCCATTCAAACAAATCAACTTCCAGAAATATCCTTACATACAGACATAAATACGCAAACAGACAATGTCATTTCTAACATAATCAATAAATCATCCAATTTCACAAAATTAATTAGAATAATAGCCTATATCCAAAGGTTCATTAATAATTGTAGAAGAAGTAATATTCATAACACCAATTATTTTTCATGTTCAGAGTTAAATTCTTCGAAATCAATACTAATACGTATAGCTCAAATGGAAATGTTTCCTAAAGAATATGCTCTTCTTAAGTCGGATTATTCCCTACCTAAAAAACAGACTATTATCCCTCTCACCTTTCATGGATAATAGCAGTATTATACATGTGGGAGCTCGTCTTAATAATTCAAACTACACTTATGATATTAAGCACCCTATTATAATATGTAGCAAGCATCATTTACCCAAAATCATATTTGAAACGAAACACAAATGCTTAATGCACGCAGGTTCTCAACTGCTGTTATGCGGCGGACATCAGGCAAACTTACTGGCCTTTAGGCGGTAGACATCTAGCCTAGGCTATTGTTCATCGATGTATACGTTGTAATAGATTTAAAGCAACTTTCGTGAAACCTACTATGGGTGACTTACCTACCGATAGGACTCACTTAGAATTCCATTTTGAACACCGGAGTAGATTATTGCGGGCCTGTGCTGATAGTCAATCGTAAGGGTAGAGGCAGTACCTTAATAAAATCTTACATTTGTATTTTTGTTTGTTTAGCAGTGAAGGCTGTCCACTTAGAACTCGTCACGGATCTCACGAAGGAGGCATATCTCGTAGCCTTAAGTCGGTTTGTAGCTCGACGAGGAAAACCGCAGCGCATTTATTCAGATAACGGTGCCAACTTCGTGGGTGCCTGCAATGAACTCTCTTCCTTTCTTAGGCACACGTCAGATCACATAACTTCAGACACCGCAGAACAAGGTATAGAATTTAAATTTATCCCAGCCTATTCTCCTCATTTTGGCGGACTGTGGAAGCTGCCGTAAAGTCCGTCAAACATCATCTGAGACGCATTATGAGCCTCACTCACTTCACATTTGAAGAGTTTTCAACTTCTGGCTCAGATTGAAGCTGTCCTAAATTCTAGACCTCTTACACCCTTATCATCCGATCCCACTGATCTAACATATTTAACTCCTTCCCATTTTCTTATTGGACGGACAACTACCTCAGTTCCGTATCCACAAATCGAAGACAAGCATATCCACTCACTAGCTAGATTTGCGCGAGTGGAGAAATTAAACAACATTTTGGAAGAGTTTTGTTAATGATTATATTCATCTCCTACAGCAAAAGAAGAAATGGCGCATCTCTTGCGGGGACCTGACTGTAGGACAAATGGTTTTGGTGAAGGAAAACAATCTTCCCCCACTGTTATGGCTTCTGGGGCGCGTCACTAAGCTCATTCCGGGAAAGAATGGTGTTGCGAGAGTAGCTGAAGTCAAGACCAAGAAAGGGCATCTTCTTCGGGCCTATAATCGCCTCGTCACATTACCTATTGAAGCGGACTAGACCACTTCAACGCCGGGGAGCATGTTGCGTTTTATCGTAAATCGAAACGCAACAATGACAAATAGCCCGGGCCAATCAAAACATTCGAATTAAAAATAACGGTTCTAGACTTAATGGTTTCTTATATTTACGCGAACACTACACATTGAATAAAACTATTTTTACGGATTTTAACGCGTTTAATTTTACTAATTTTGATTCCCGACGTTTCGGGTGCTTTACAGCACCCATGGTCACGGGGGAGACTGAGGTGTTTGACGTCCTAATGTCATAGTTAGCCCGGCTACCTTCAGTTTTTTGAATATTAATTTTGGTCCGATCTACGCAGAATGAGCTTACAGTATCATGAAGTCTTGCAGTGGTATGCTTGGGTTTGGATTTAATTTTGTTAATTATAGTATCCCAAGCAGATGGCAGCACCATCCATCTTCTCTATTGAAATTAGGATGTTTTTAATTTCAATAGCCTCGCGTATCATCCTTGGTAGGAATCGGTGTTCTTTTGTGAGGATTTGTGGTCTATCAAATCTGATGTAATGGCGGGGACGATCTTGAACATGTTCACAGACTGCAGACTTCCCAGAGCGTCAGTGCCTCAAGTCAGCTATATGTTCTTTCACGCGGGTTTTAATGGATCTTCTTGTTTGTCCTATGTAAGAAAGACCACATTCACAATCAAGCTTGTACACTCCTGTATCTTGTAGAGGGATATTACACTTGACGGATGGTAAAATTAGCTAATCTTCTTCGGCGGCTTGAATTATGTTTTAATAGAAGCTCGCTTCAAAATATAGCCAACCTTATCTGTGACTCTCTGACATAGGGTAGTACAGCAGGCACACGCTCGACTGTGGCCGGTTTCACTCGGTCACTGTGACGTAGGCGCGGGACCCGAAGCTTGTTGTCTTGCAATACTTGCTCGACGTGCTGAAGCTCGGCGGCCAGATGTTTTCTGTCACAGATCCCTCGTGCTCTCTGAAACAAAAATTTTCCCACGGTAGCTAACTGTGATGGATGATGGTGCGATTCACCATTTAAATATCGGTTGGTATGGGTCTTTTTCCTATACACAGTGTGACCAATAGTGTTATCAGGATTTCGGAATCGCCGAGCTTCAGCACGTCGAGCCAGTATTGCAAGACAACAAGCTTTGGGTCCCGCGCCAACGTCACAGTGACCGAGTGAAGCCGGCCACAGTCGAGCGTGTGCCTGCTGATACGCGAGGCTATTGAAATTAAAAACATCCTAATTTCAATAGAGAAGATGGATGGTGCTGCCATCTGCTTGGGATCCTATAATTAACAAAATTAAATCCAAATCCAAGCATACTACTGCAAGACTTCAAGATACTGTAAGCTCATTCTGCGTAGATCGGAACAAAAATTAATATTCAAAAAACTGAAGGTAGCCGGGCTAACTATGACATTAGGACGTCAAACACCTCAGTCTCCCCCGTGACCATGGGTGCTGTAAAGCACCCGAAACATCGGGAATCAAAATTAGTAAAATTAAACGCGATAAAATCCGTAAAAATGGTTCTAGACTTATTCAATACACGATATCTTAGTTTAACTTAACACAGTAGTTCACCTTTTATGTATATTTGTAATTATCTTTTAATATAGAAATCCTGTTTCATCCCTTAGTTCTTGAATTATACGCAATTAATACAATTAAAGTCAAGATTTTTATTTTGACTACATCAATTTATTATATACATCACCCAAGAGCTCCTGCCGCATCCAGGATCAGGATCTTGGGCAAACATTAATTTTCAAATTATTTATGTCAAGCCATTCTATTAGTGTGTCACATGTATTATTAATGTCATCTTCATGATTTCTAATTGTATTATTATTTTTATTACATGTCACAATAATTGAAATGTCATCAGCGTACAGAATAAATTTATGATTTGTAATGTCAAAAATGTCATTAATATATAATAAAAAAAGAATCGGTCCTTATATACTTCCTTGCGAAACGCCGAAACTATTATATTTATATCCAGATGAATAAGATGTCAAGTTATTGTTTTATCTATTTTATCAATGATAACACATTGTTGTCTGCCATTTAAATATGACGATAACCACTGAAGTACTAGTCCTCTGATCCCAGCTGTCTCTAATTTTTGCAATAATACATCATGTGAAACGAAATCAAAGGCCTTTGAGAGGTCAAAGAATAATCCTGTTGTCAATTGTCTATTGTTTATGTAACTATGTATTGTTTTTACTAATAAAAACATGGCAAGTGAGGTCGATTTGTGTTTTTGAAACCCGTATTGTTCGCTTTTAATTATCTGGTATTTATCACAGTAATCAACTATTCTTTTATACATACATTTTTTGAAAACTTTGGCCAGAATAGGTATCAAGGTGATCGGACGATAATTTTGAATATCATCATTTCTTCCTTTTTTAAATAAAGGTTTTATTATTAACAACTTTAGTGCTTCTGGGAATTCGGCTGATGAGAATGATAAATTAATAAGATAAGTCAAAATTTTGGATACACTATCAGCGCATGATTTTAAAATTTTCGTGTTAATTTCGTCATATCCCTCTGAATTTGTATTTTTTAATGATAATATTTCCATTTTTACTTCACTTTCTGTCATAGGTTTTAGGTACATCGAATTCACTTTTCAATTTCTACTTAAATCGAATTTTACATTTAAATTTTTGTTGAGGTGTGATTTGTGGCCGTATCTATAAAATAATCATTAAAAGCAGTAGCTATTTTTATGGGATTTGATAATACGTTATTTCCAATTTTAATGGTGTCTATATTATCTTTAACTTTCAGATTATGAACTTCATTTTTAATAATTCTCCATGCTTCCTTGCATTTGTTACTACTATTATTTATATATTTAATATTATCAATTTGTTTGGATTTATAAATACATTTCTTTAAAATATTAGAATAGTTTATGTAGGTAATTTTATTACGTGTACTTTTTTGCTTATAGTATGTGTATCGAAGGACCCGTTTAGTTCGAGACCTTTTTTTTAATCCTTGACTTATCCATTTATTTTTCCTTGCGTGACTATTGTTTAATTTTAGTTTTATTTTTGGAAAACATAGGTTGTAAAAAAGACATATCAATTCGTGAAAAACGTTAAAAGCCTTATTGAAGTCAGTTTCCATATAAATTTCATACCACGATAAGTTTTGCAGACATTCTTTAAATTTTTGAATATGGTCCAAGTTATAATCTTTCCTAAAGATGTTATAAGATGGTGCCGATGTTAACTTATTTTTTACTGGAAAGGTTAACATTTGTGCTGTGTGATGATCCGAGAGATGAAGTGGTAATATAGATGCAGTTGCGTTTGGAATGTTACTCACTATGTGGTCTATACAAGATAATTTTCACGTAGGAACGTTTATATGGATTATTTAAATTGTAATTGTGACACAATTCTTGTAACTCTCCAGTGAATTTTCCTTTTTTTAATGTATTTATGTTTATGTCTCCTGCTATAAACATGCGCTTCTTAGTATTATACTTTGTGATTAAATTATAGAGTAAGTTATCTAATTTTTTTTTAAAAAAGACTAGGATCTGATTGCGGTATTCTATATAGACATATTATTATTAATTTATTTGCTGTAATTTCGATACCGCATACTTCAAATATGTTTTGTACTGCCTGAACTTTTACAAAGGATAACTCTTTGCATAGTAAGCCCTTTCGAACTAAAATGCAAGTTCCGCCTCTTTGTTTGTCCCTACAATAATAAGTTACTATTTCATAGTCACTAATTATTGTATTCGGTCCAATTTCAAAATTTCAAAATACTAGTATTCGGTCCAAATATGAACCGAATACTAGTATTTTGAAGTATCTCAAGCTTATTTAGCTAGTCCACAGTTATGTCTACATAGCTTGCGTCAGCATAGTCGAGAATCGGAAGGAGAAGAGACTGTGCGAGCATAATTTTTGTAGTACTGGGAAGAAATTATCGAAGTTGCTGAATGGCTCTGCATATATAAAATATAACAAGTTCCATACAATCACAAGGAGCGTCGGCCGCTGCCCTGGCTGAACAAGTCACTCGGCCAAAGATTATCTTTTGCCACCGACAATAAAAGACCTATCCATCTTAGTCCTCATAAGTGACAACGTACCTTCCGAAACGAGGCTAGATGTAGGTTTGTTAGGATCACAGCACATCATGTGGACTGTGTGTAAATTTTTCACCCTCAATTGTATAAAAATTGTTAATAGTAATAGTAGTTAAATTTCTTTTAAAAAGTAAAAAAAAAATGGGCGCAATTTGCTACCATTATTATGTCAAACACATTTTGCAAATTACTTTACGGCGGAATTTTAGCTAAAAATTTCAGGTATACCCTTGTGTTAACTCAAAATCCTTGTGAATATTCATTTATTTATTAATACTTTAAATACGTAACATAGTATATAGGCGCACTTAATGCCTGAGACTTTTCCACCAGTTTACTTTGGGTTGATGCAGAGATAGAATAAAGAAGGTTTAAGAAAAGGGTGGAATAAGAAAACAAAAATAAAATAATTATGTAAATAAATATTAAAGTTAACCGTGTACTGACAACGTTGGAATATCCAATACCCCATATCTTCCCGTGGGTGTTGTAAGAGCCGACTATGACAAACTAAAACAGGAGATGGACAGCAGCATCTTCCTGATAACAACTCAAAATGAAATTACAGTTGTCAACCGCGCCAATCGTGGCAACTATGGCATTATGAGGACATTGGATACATAAGATCATATTTGCATTTATTTGCAAAATCGCAGGAGAGGGCCAGCCATTCAGATAGGAGTATAATCATTTCTTGAAGTTTGTACTCTTGGCTAAACTTTTGTCAAAATTCTGTAACTCTCACTTACGTAAATTAGTGTAATATTTTTTTTATAGGATATGGGTGACAAACGAGCACACAGTCCATCTGATAGTAAGTGGTTACCGTGGCCCATAGACATCTACATCTATCCTCGATTACGAATCAAAATGCAGATGCGTTGTCAACCGTGAGGACTAAGATGAAATGACTCGTTCCAGTGATAAGCGTCTCCGGTTCTCTACACTCACCATACAAGACACAGCAGAGAATGCGATTATGACGCCTAAGCGGTGACGTTTCTTCGTTTTACATATTTTCATTACCAAACTAAAGCATGTTGACCATACGTAACTGCCCCTATCATACGCACTGTAAGTTAAAATCAGCGTTTATTTCCTATTTTACATTCTTTTGCTTTGAGTTTGACAAAAACATTTTAGTTTTTTTTTTGTTGTCATACAAGGCATGCTATGATTGCCTATAATTATTATAAGTGCAATTAACTATGTATAATTAATAATATTGTAATGTTACTTTATATGCATTGCTCTTTCTTATGTTGGCAAACCGAATAAATAAAAATAATCAGTGTCATGACGTCGAGCGATGAAACATCCCACGCGCACCGAGGGGACCAGAGAGACGAAGCGGGGAGGGATGATGCGGTGCGATACCGGAGTGGTAACTCAATGTTTGTGAGTGCACAAATGTTTTTCAACAGTGTCTCGGCGTTCCGACATCGTAACAAGAGGCTTTGAGTTGCTATTTTGACATCCATGTGCTCGAGTGCGGCACAATGCGTCGAAATTATAACAATGTGACAAAGCAACACACTGGCAACGACCGTGTGGCCTCAACTTCAAGGATTGTGGTTTTTAATGGAGAATAAACAAAGATATAATCCACAGAATTCACTTACCATCATACAGAAAGTATGTTCGTTACTGCAATTTTTTTAACACAACACGCCCAATCGCTCTCTACACAGCTAAGTTAAAGGTTATATTTATTTTTATTCTCTTTCATAATGAAGTACTACGTCAGAATTACTAGTGGTGCACGTATGTTCCAGACAAAAGTTAGGATTAATCTGCAGACCAATTTGATATTTCGTATTTGGCTTATGGCTTTAAGTTGTTTTTTCGCTTTTTATGATCCTCTTTGTGGTGTGCAAACAATTTTTTGTTTCTTTTTCTTTCTTCTCTTTATCAAGTCTTTTAATACAATTCCAGACAATGCTGTTCTTATCAAGTGCCAAATAACATACTCTTATAATGATTTTCCCAACTTATCACATTGGGAAGCGGCCAATTTCCAACAGTAGACTGCTACGGGTTGATGAATAAAAAAACCCTGAACAAGTGCGAGTAGGACTTGCGACCTGATGGTTTCGTATAAACTTAATTATGTTTGCAGATGGTTCAGTTCCCGGGAATCATAGGTAAGTTAAGCATCGAGGATTTCTTTAACAAGTGAAAACGCAATTTGTATTAAAGAACAAACTTAACTTTGGAGTGAAAAAAGATTTACATCACAGTCAATGCTCTGACTGCAAATAATCATCATCATCATTACAGCCATTACAAGTCCACTTCTGAATATAAACCTTCTTCAAGGAATGCCACAAAGCACGGTCCTGAGCCAACTGCATCTATCGACTTCCTGCATCTCTTACCAGGTCTTGACTTCATCTAGTGGAGAGCAGCCCTTACGCCGCTTACCGATACGAGTCTGTCACTCGAAAACCTTTCTTGCCTACCGGTTGTCAGTTTTACGAGCTGTATAGCCAGTCCATTTACCTTTTCAGCTCATAAATTCTTTGCAACTGCAAATTAAAGTATTTAATTGCGTATAATTACAAATTAACGATTTCTGAATTTTTTCATAGATAACGTAAATGGCCGTGTCTTTTGGAAGCTTTAATTATTGACACTTCCAAGGAATCTTAATATTTCATATATATTTTAACTTGATACTCTACGCCTTCCTTAGAAAAAAGCCTTGTATATATGGACTTTTATATAGAAAAATATTATAGAATAAGTATGACAAACGAGCACACAGTCCACCTGATGGTAGGTAAGTGGTTGCAGTGGCCCATAGATATCTACATCTATCTTCGTTTGCGAATTTAAATGCAGATGCGTTGTCAGCCGTGAGGACTAAGATAGAATGCCTCTTTTCAGTAAAAGGGTCTCCGGTTCTCTACACTCACCATACGAAACACAGCAGCATTAAGCTGCTATTTTGTGCTGGTATTCTGTGAGAGCGTGGTCCTTCCCAGTCGAGCCGACCTATTCGTGCTACAACTATACTATTAATATAGCTGCAGCATGGCTCTACCACGTAAAAATATGGACTGACGGACTAACAAATTTACTTTTAGATATGGAACCCTTAAAACGTTTAAACGAATAACATGCATAATTGACTTCTTTATAGATTCATGGTCGTCGTCAGTATATTCAAATATTTATACCTATGTTCAATACAGGAATTTCCAACGTAGAAGAAACTTGTGAATTCTTTGCCGCGTGTTTACCAACGTCTTCCTATGCCACTAAAAATGTAAAGATCGAACGAGTCAAAGTGGCTTATATGCGAGTATAAACACTGTTTATTTAAATACGGGTCGCTTAAAGCATTAACGTTGTCGGATCAAATATGTCGCCCGTCGTCTTGGGATCGGAATATTGCGAAAATATTTCTAAGGATTCCGAGCAAAGGATAAAGTTTAGTGAGATTAAAATATGCCCAGAAATATGTCTTTCCTTTATTTATTTCTGGTTAAAGATCTTTGTCATTCAAAATTAAGGAAAACTGCCTAATATTGATATTTATTTTATTTTGTCGTATGCATTGAAGCGTTTTCATATCATTTAATGACCTTTAAAATTTTATGATGTTCGTCCTGAGAAGTAACAACAAGAAACTCAGTAAAGTTTTGTCTTGATTTATTGAAAATTTAACTGAAACTAAGTTGTAAAAATATGACAAATAATACGAGTTTTTATGAAACGTGTGAAGAAAACCCATCTGTTTCTAAAATATTTGATAGCCTTAGCTATTTATATGACACCTCTTAACTTACCGGTTAGATTCCCCATCGTAACTTACGTGAAAGGAAAGTATTAGTATTAGAACTGGGTCACATCAATGAATAGTGATATTTTGGTCGATTTTAGGACGGTGTCATTTCCGAGTATTGTTGGAAATCTTCAAATTGTTTTTTTTTAATTAACCGACTTTAAAAAAAAGGAGAAGGTATATTGACTGTATGTTCTTTTTGTATGTATGTTACGTTACGTGATATCTTCCTCAATTGTGAACCGATTTTAATAATATTTTTATTCAATACGTTATAATTCATGGGAGGCCCCTATATAAGCTTGGGGAAAAATTTACCTCTAAAGGTTGCAAATGGGGATGAAGTGTTGTATATAACTATTGAGATGACATTCAAGTTGTATATGTATTCAGGCGAGTTGGCAACCGCAACTTTTTATTATTATTGAGCTGTTGTTAGGATGATGCTGCTGCCTCTTACGATATCCACAGGACAATATGGGGTAGTGGATATTCTTACACTGCCTCTACATAACCATACACATCATATACAACAGTTTAACTGCAGTTTTACTATCTTTGGCTCCTTTATATTGTCGCAGTAATCATTTACGAGTAGCCCGCGTAATAGTCATCGCGAATATGCCGATCGGCTCAAATAAATGCCGTTTATATTTCGGTTTCTGAAAACAATATGTATTTATTTGCGGATGTAATAGCTGAATACTAGCCTGGAACACGTTTTAGTCTATTTCTACTTTTGTATGCTACTATTACGATTTATATTCCTACTCATTTCACCACGTTCTATAGTATCTATTTCACTGTTTAGGCTGCACATCTTTGGAATCTCTTGCCCGATGACATCAAAAAAGTGCCATAAAAATTCTTATTCTCCTGAAAAAGTTGGTTTGTGAGCGTATATTGAAGAATCATCAGGGTATACGACTATTGATACTTAGGCCCATATTAATAAACGTTACTCAACGACGAACTCAAGTGCGTAATCATTTGATACGCCCTCATTACGAAATCAGCATCTCTAGATCGTTGCTAATTAATAAACACATAAAAACAGTATCTCAAAACGCTGTACTTATGAATACTGTTCTGTGACTTGCACTCAAGTATACACAATTGAGAGTCGAGTTTTGTTTATTAATCAGTGTGGCACTCAGCTGATATCGTAAACCTAAATCGCATCTTGAGTTATGTTTATTAATAAGATCATAACCTCAAGATTGTACTCAAGTGCGTGTACTTGAGCTGAGTAACGTTTATTAATACGGGCCTTAGTCATGTGTACAAAAATAAGTAGTATTTTTTACACATTTAAGACCGGCAACGCACCTGCGATTCCTGTGGTGTTTCAGTTGTTCGTGGGCAGCGGTACTCAATTACCATCAGGTGAGCAGCATGCCCATTAGCCCCTTCTTATATATATATTTTTATATAACTGAAAATTTCATCAGAAAAAGATGTAACATCAGCTTATTTTTCTATCAACAAACCGCATCACATTGTGTTTTCCTAATGGCTGTTTCATCTAGATTAGACATTTGACAGCTTCACGTATTGTTTAGTTTAAATAACGTCTGTAATTTTTTTAATTTTACTTTTAAAAAGGGTGACTTTAGGGTAACCTAGCCTTAAGTTGTGTTATAATATTATGTACTAAATGTTTTATATACTGTTAACCTCAAACTATTTTCGAACACAAACGAAAGTTAGAAATTCCATAATATATTTCACAGACCCCTCATACATTTTACATGAGCAATGAACACTGCTCTCTTCCATTTAGGCCCGTAACAAGTTTACTTATAAAATTTTACGCTCGCATTAAAACAGACGTCTGTTTTAATATATTTAATTTTATTAGCGATGCAGTAAAACATACATTGCAGAAGGAGTTAACTTTACACCCTTTTTCTAAGGTACTGATGGCGACAAGAATAAGCTTAAAATTATCAGAGCGTCGCAAAATTCACGCTTATCTTTACCATATAAAATAAACTGAAGTGTCTGTCTGTAATATCAAAATAACCGACGTTTATTAATCTTTTATTAAGACACAACTGTTAAATTTTTTGTCTGTCTGTCTAGATTGTAATTAAACTTTACGAACAGAACCTCTGTTCTGTTCGTAAATACTTTTGGCATTGGTATCTACCAATTCCAAGAGTATTTAAGACATTTTATCCAAAAGTCTTGGAGGTTTTTTTTTTAAATCTAACAATTGATAAAATGAAATAAATGGTCTTTGATGATTATCTTTAATATAAATAACTACACATAATAGATCCAACCCAAAGAAAGGTACGTCTTTAATAAAATAAAAGTACAGCTTTGTATGACCTTTGGAGAAAACTTTACTGCCATGAACAGTTTCCTCGGAATTTCTTTTTTAACATAACGTTAAGCAACTATAAATAGGTAGATACTTCATTAAATATATATCTATTTATACTTTATATATTTTATACAATGTTTTGCTGTTGAAATAAAAAACGGGGACATGCATTACACGGAATTTTTCATATAACTATTACTTTTAATAATTACAAACATTTAATAATTAATAATTAAATACATTATAGAAATAAATTTTAACATTCGACTTAAATATGAATTTAAACTTAATAATTTAAGTAAGAAAAATTTTAGGAATCAGTTAAATAAGATTGCTCTGTTTAGAGACCAATATTTTTATGAGGCTACTCTCTCTTCCATCTGTCCCTGAAAAATAATAAACTTATTACCATTTTAGCTGAATGAATTTAAAACATAATGATCTTACACAGATTAGCCATATACGTATATATATACGTAGGAGATATTAAAGTGTACCAGGTGTCTGAGGATACAGATGTACTGTCTATTCTCTCAATCTCGGTATGTTAAGAAAACGGTCACCCATCCATGGACCGACTGCGACAAGTAGAGCTTAATCTCGCAGATCTATTGATCCGCGCAGCTGTTAATTAACGAGTTTCTCTTCTCTATGACTAACGCTTTAGGCAATGAACCACGCTATCAAGCCGGCACACTGTCGTCGGGCATCAAGCATAAAACGGGCATCGGGCGTTGTGAGTATCAAATACTATAGAATTTGTACTATCCTGGCACACTGAACCGCGCGTCTCATGCGCGGGCATCTAGCAGCGCTTCAGGAGCATTACTAAATATCTATACCTAAGTACACTAAAAGTTCATTATCATTGTGACTTGGGAATATAATTCGAAGCTCCGCTCAAACCCTAGGGGAATATAACGTGATTCTATAAATATTGTACTAGTGTGACCCTGAGGTGGGAGTGGTTAAGGAAGGATAAATAGATACACAGTTGGGTTCATAATTACTTAAATAGGATAATCTCAAGATTTTTATTTTTAATATACTACAGTTTTATAATGTACAAAAATCTATCTCTATTTTCTACCGACTTCAAAAAGGAGGAGGTACTATATTCGTCTGTATGTTATTTTTTATGTGTGTTACCTCATAACTTTTTTCTGGATGTACCGATTTCGATAATTCTTTTTTTATTTGAAAGCTGCTGCTTTTCATGTGGTCTCCAATAGTTTTTGAGTTATTCTTAATAATTTATATTGAAGTCGGTTGCACAATTTTTTTATATTAAATTATTACCTAAAGTTGTTCAAGTTGAAGTTAAATTTTAAAGTCTTACTGTAACAATGTTATGCTCACTGGTAAAAATAATGTAAAAACGGCTCCTTTTATTAAAATTGTTTTTATTCTGCTTTTTCTTCCATATTTCTCAAGAAAATGTTTGCTGCAAATTGTTAAGTTCTTTTTCGGATTCCAACCAACCCGCCTAATAAACCTTGACTATTTTTTTCTAATTATAGAATCCGGAGGTAATCTATTTGACAAACGGCAAAATAAGATTACATTTTTAGAACGAAAACCAAGCAAGTCTATCTATTCATTATAAAAATTCAAGATGAATATCGACATTAATTTTGATATAGTTGAATCAATCCCCGTCGTCCATAATCCGTCACTCCATATCGTCCCGGGTCGTAAGAGTAAAATGACATGGCAGAAGAATCATTTGCAGAACTAAACTAAGATATTACATAAATTAAATAAATATAAAAAAAACACAAAAAAATGAATATATATATATATATATATAATGTAAAAGTAAGGTATATAAACTATAAAACTAATTTATAAGTTAAAACGTAGTAAACATATACACAATCCCATCAGTTAACCGTTTACAAAGTAAACTTAATATAAATAAATTTTGTGTGCATACCTATATATAATATCTGAAGTGGCAAAATATTTTTGTCTAATAATATTAATGTTCCTAAATAGGTATCTCACAAAATAATAAGAGAAAATGTTTACCATAACAAATCGATTACAAAATCAAAGTCATCATTGAATATAACAATATAATAAGTTTACGTTCAGTAAAAGTTTCATATTCAAAGTAGGACTGGGGTAGAATAAACAATCGCCGAACTTACACATAATCTAGAAAATTTCTAAATTTCTATTTGATACCTAAGGCAAATTGGGTTTTTTTCGAAATTTAATTCATTAAAATGTTTAAAATTTGTCACAATAATTACAACAGCTGGACAGCATTTTTCTCTTCACGCATTTTTCAGTTCACGACAGTAGTCTAACGGCGGATTCAAACTTAAGATTTTTGATTTCGACATTTGGCTACTGTCGCTATCGATATACATTTGACTGTAGCGCAGCAGTCTCGATTTCCATTCCCGTACTGTAGGCACATATAATTGTATTTTAACATAGGAATTTAAGATAGGAGGTTGTTTTATATGCGACTCGTATGTTTGATTATATATATTCACCAATTTGCGTTAAGCGGCTAAGCCGATTTTTGAAGTGAAAACTTCTTTAGCATCGTTGTGATTCGATACTCAATGAAACGAAAAAGCAGCACTAAAAAGAGACAAATATAAATCTATAGGATAGGCCCACGAGAGAATGAGATAGAATCTATACTAATATAATAAAGCGGAGGAGGTTTTTTTTGTATGTTTAAACACGCTAATCTCTGGAATTACCAGTCCGATTTGGTAATTTTTTTTTGTATATGATAGCCAGATTCACGAGAAACAGTAAAGACTATCTAACACTAGGCTACACCTCTCAGCTAGCCTTAAATTTTGCTCCCGGACTGCTTTATCCGCGTGCGCTGGCGTAATGCGTAATGGTTAGTGATACGTAAATACTATTTTCTACAAAAATATAGAGCTTTCCTCCATCTAAAAAAAGTCTGCGATACCATAGGCCTATTCCTTATACATAAGCCACAATATGGTATTTTGTGACAAAAAAATATTGAAAATTAAAAAGTGATTTATGAGCGTTATTATTAGGCATGGCATATTAATCCTTACGAACGAAAGCTACTTCATCATCAATTTTATGAAGATAAAATTTGCTCTTTATAGCAAGTCATTTTTCGGCAATGAAGAATTGAAATAATTCAACACTCGGCTCGGTTCGCGAAAGACTGGCGAGGCACCCGATGAGAACCGAGAAAAACCAGCAGTGAAGCGAGATGTCGTGTCGCGCGGCTCAAACGCGTGATTTACTCGTGTAATACCGCGGGGAACAGCTAGTTCAGTATAAATAACGTTTCCTATTATCTCGGTCTCCTCTGTGTGCGGTGCTTTAAAAATGGTTAATATAACTTTTAAATTTTAAAATAAAGAATTAAAAAAGTTACAAATTTATTATCAAACAATAAAATTAATTATATTGAATAAAATTATCATATCGAAACCATTCTTAACAATCCACGATTTCATATCTTACCGATTGATATTAAATTAGTCGTGTTTAGGGCATCTGGTGTCTATTATACGGACCACCTTAATAGTCAATCAATTTTTGTTCGATAAAATGATTTTACATGTAGAACGAAGTAGACGTCGCTATTACAAAGCAATTTTAGTCGAAATAAAAAAATATTTGGATTAAATCACTAAAATTTTGGCACTACATGTCTAAAACTAAACATTTATTTGCAATAAAATTATACTTTTATCTTATATTTTATGCCGCATTTGTGGTTGAAAATATTCCAATAAAATTAAAGTCATTTGTTGTGAAATGCTTTTTTATATTTCATTTCATTTGAAGGTTTCAATTCTAGCGCGTGTAAATTGCACACATGTTTTTTTTTTAAATTATATACTCAAGCGTGGTCCTATTTAAATTTGAATAGAAAAACAGGACATGAAGTTTTATTGTAATTGCTTAGACATGTTAGTTGTTACTTTGGGCTTGTGAAGTTGGTACTAAGACAGGGTATCGAAAAAATAAAATCCCGACTCATACCGATGTAGTGTAAAAATTATTTTATACATTTTTAGTATGTTTAATTCGGATTTTTAATTTAATCTAATGTATTTTTGTAAATGTGGGTAGAGGTGACAAACGACCACGCTGTCCACCTGAAAATAAGTGGATGATGTGCCCAATAGACACCTATGTACATCTATCCTCGTTTTCACCCTTGAGTTCTAAGATGGAATGCTTCGTTATCTGTAAAAGGGTTATCCAGTTCGAGTCACTGACCACACGATACAACTCAAATATATAGAATATCATTCTAAATGACTGATATTCTATAAGAATAAAATATAATTTTGGAAGATATTCTATAGAAATATCAGTCTAATAGAATAATATTCTATGATATGAGCGTGTACCGGTCGGGCCAACCTATTTGTGATGCACTTGCAGTCAAAATGTAGCTGCATCGTGGCTCTATCATGTTAAAATTTGTGTATTTCACAAAATATTTGCACTCCTCTGGTTTCTGCTCGGCTCCGGATAAGATTGGTACTAAAATCGCTCACGCGTGATGGGGAGGTAAAAAGTGGATAAAATTCAACTTTGCTCTATAGCGTACATATGCCGATAGATAAAAGTACTCCATTAATTTTTCAAATTTTTTTGTTAAAATGATTGAACTATATGAGCGAGGTGTTATGTCATGTCGCGCGGCTCAGACGCGTGATATATGCGGATTAAGCTGCTGGGTACAGCTAGTTTACTTATAATTTTTTATAGAAAAAAACATGTTTATATATATCGATGGGTCTCACCGAAAATTTGTGCCTTAACGTTATTTGTAGCTCGTACTTATTCTACCTTATCGTTTTTTATTATATTTACTTTATTTTGCAGTGTTTCATTTTTAGTTGACATAAATAAGAATTTGTTTATGATATAAAATTATTTATTCCTCAGTACATTCTCTCGTTAATTTATTTAATACTTCACTACTAACCTTTATAATCGGAGGTTTTCAATGATAGTTCATACGGCAAGACACTTTAATTTTAAAATCACATCAATTTCAATGGGCGCATTGAGAAAATTTTCAATATGCCATCTCACTTTGGTCTATGCTTTGAGGTCAATCAGTTTAAAATTAACTTCAGGATTCAAGCCAACTTCTTCGCTTTATCTAATGCCAGATGGTACAAATCATAAGCTTGTAGTAACAAATATTTATATTTTTAACTACGCAAAGAAGCGTAGCCATGTGACACCATATTATGAATGCCGCATATCATGTGAACTTATACTTTTACTGTCCTCCAGACCAAATTTCAGTAACGGCGGCCATTCTCAACGGAGACTAGCCTCTCTCTGCGCAAGGAAGGATTATAGTACCAGAGTGTATGCGCAAGCACAGGTGCAATATCTATTCCCTTACGGTCATAGTCCGATGGGACGCCATGCAGATGTGATCGGAGAGAGGTCAGGCGCTGTACCAACGGCTTTACGTGCTTTCCGAGGGACGAGGATGAGACGCCAATTGCTGACTCCGTGCTGCTACTGAAAATGTTTCAACAGAAAAACTCAACAACTGATTTTTATGTTGGCCCTACCCGGAAATTGAACCCGATACCTACCTTATGATTAGCAGTTGCGTTTACGACTACTAGTCCAACGAGGTATTCAACCTTCCTATTGTATTCATAAAGAAAAGAAAAAAAAGCGTGTTCTTTTATTAAAAAAGACGACGCGTTCACGTGCGCATGAAATTATTACATTTTTTATATATAGAACAACCATATTAAAATTTCTACTTCGTATACGACTAGCATTTTAAACTGAAACTGGTAAACCTTTTATAACAAGGCCTTTGTCTTCACGGTTTCAAAATTTTGAACACTGAAGCCCTAATGTTAAATTTTAACAAAATATTACTAAAGGTTCATTTTCAAACTTACCCAAAACGTGAAAGAAGCATTATAAAACGTATTTACTTAAAGTCTGTCAGAAGAATATGCTTTTCTTCAACTAACAAAGAACGCTTGATGGCTGAAAATGGATGATCTCAGAGAGCAACGATATTTTATTGAAAATAAGTAATAATTTTACCCCGCATTTGCCGAAATAAACGTAAATTTGCGTCGTTTTAAAATGATTTTAAGACAGTTGCTTTGCTTATTATAATAATATTATTCCTGAGTATAAACACCAATTTTAAAATTAAAAAACAATAATAAATTTTTCTCCATACAAATGTGAAGACCCTCTGCCCCCCCACCCCCGTAAGGTGTTATTTAAAAAAATCGCAAAATCCGATTTCATTTATTTTATTTACAGAGTACCTTTAGTAAGTTTCGAGTCAATCGCCCCGTTTAATAAAAAGTTTCATACAAACTGTAACACCCTTTTTATATATAAGGGGGTGCACAGAGGATGAACTTTCCAAAATCCTTTCTTAGCGCATTATAAAAAGCAGGCTAATGTCCACATTTAACATTTCTACATCTAGTGGTTTATGTTGCGCATTTGGTGATGTGTCAGTCACTCAGGACATCCTCTTTTATAAATAGATCATGTAAAGTTACACCATGGATATGTCCCACTGTTAGGTTCAGTAAAATTAGAGCATTTTTTTATAGACGAGGGCACCAAACGAGCATGCGGCTCACCTAATCGTAAGTGACTATTGCCGCCCATGAACAACTGCAACGCCTGGGAAATTGCAGATGCTTTTCCGGCCTTTTTAAAAAGAGTAGGCTCTTTTCTTGAAGATATGTATTATATGGAGCAATTAGTCCCCCGCGCTGCTTCAGTGCGTGTTCCTAGTTTTCACATGACCGGTGATGGACATCATCGTCAAAGTGCGAGGCATTTGGTGCCATGATCGTCAGTCTTTTTGTCAAGCGCAATTATAGGGAGGATGTAGCCACATCCTCCCTATAATATGCTTGGCTAACGGATAATAAATAAACGGAAATATGAATGATTTGCAGAAATACAAAGCGCATTTGTGAAGATGAATGCTACTTATTCTTATGAAGAAAGGATTCTTTTAATTAGATGAATATTTAAAACATAACAATGCGTGAACATAATAAGCTTCCTTAGCCTTTTTTTAGTTAGGTATATATTTTATAAGCTTTTAGGAGAAAAATACTTTATTTGTTCTTCTCACAATAGGGACTTGTCAATGCGATGGCTTTGCTTTTGACTTTTAAAAAGTGATTTAGGCAAATCCTTCCTACAAAGAGAGAGGCAGATGTCAAGCACATTACATTTTTAGAGGCTGATGGTGAAGAAGCATATATTTAAATATATTTAAGGATATAGATAATCAAGCATTACAAAGAAAAATAAATTAAATAAAAATCACGCAGACAGGATTTTTTATCATCATCATCATCATCAACATTACAGCCCTTCACAAGTCCACTGCTAAACATAGACCTCCCCCAAGGAATGCCACAAAGCACGGTCCTGAGCCACCTGCATCCATCGACTTCCTGCATGTCTTATCAGGTCGTCACTCCATCTAGTGGGGGGTCACCCTTTTTTTACATGGGGAAATGCCTATGCATACCCGCCTCGCGGGGGTAAGGACGGGCTATGTCGGACTCGCACCGACTAAAACCCCATGGTGTTCCACCTTCGCCGCATATTGGCAGGGCCACGGGAACGCTTTCGCACACATCCGTGGCCCCACCAGCGCTGGCCGCCCCATGGCAGCCCCTCCTCGGTGGAGGACTTCTCTTCCCAATTCTCCTTCTTCGGTGAGGCGCATCAGGAAAACAAGATACGCCTTCCTCCACGGTCTCCAACTCCAGCTGCGTAACGCCCCCCCTCCCCCCGAGTCCGATACGCTGAGGTCATGGGGCCAGGAAAATCGAACGCTTGGTAGCACCCGCTTTCCTGACCCCAGCGGCGGATCTGGTCTTTGGCTCCGCCGCCAACCAAGTTTCGGCCGCGGAGGGTAGGGAGAGCGGCGCCTTGCAATACCGACACTCCTCTCCCCCCGAGGCCCCACCACCACCTCATCAACGGTGCGGCCCCGTCAGAGTCGCAGAGGATAGGGCGAGTGGCGCATCACCATACCAACACTCCTCTTCCCCCGCGACTCCACCTCGGCTGCAGCGGTAGGGGGAGAGGGCACCCCTCTCGTCACAGCCCACCGACACACATCTGAAGTGGGCTCGCCAAGCCCACTCGGAGTGGCCACCTCGGGCCGGCCCTACACCATGGGCCAGCCAAGGGGTTCCTCTTTGTTCACCGCGGGTGAAAAAGCCATGGCTAGTAAGCCCCCCCGCCACGACAAGGCGGAACCCTTTTGGGGGGGAGTGGGGGTCACCCTACATTTCGCCTTTCGATACGAGGCTGCCACTCGAGAACCTTTTTTCCCCATTGGTTGTCGGTTCTTCGAGCTATATGGCCGGCCCATTGCCACTTCAGCTAACTAATCCGTTGGGCTATATAGGTTATTCTGGTTCTACTGCGAATACTCTCATTTCTAAGTTTATCACGCAGAGAAACATATTTTGCATAAAATCCTGTCAAGTCTGAACGCCCACGTTCCTATTAAACGCACAGACCGGCAAACATACGAGTGCGATATCAGCTATCCTCTTAGAATTTATGCGCAATGCGAACGAAAAATTTTAAAGCTTTGAAGTTCTTTTGTTGGAGTGAACAATCCCCTTTTCATAAAGCACAAAAGAGCATTAAATGTAGACGGAAAATTGCTGACCCAACAAATTATTAAGTTTACCAATTTTTAAATTTATCTGATTTGCGTCTGGCAAAGTAATTGTTGATTATCTTCTTTATCCTCATCAGTCCGTGTTTCGTCCACTGCTGGAAGTAAACTGTAATATTAATGATTTGCCTTTGTGCAAAGCGAATATAAAAAGCATTTTTATAAAGAAAGAATAGTCTATTTTAGATGACTATTTAAAAGATAAGAATGTGTGGACGTAATGCTTCCTCATACTCTTTTATTTAGATATTTTTTAAATGGTAACTGTTGTAAAAAAAAAGTAATTAAGGTCAGCGAAATACTGACTGACTCATCACGATTTCTCTAAAACTGTACATCCGATTGACTTGAAATTTACTATAGTTACTCATTTTGCAATATAGACGATCACTAAGAACGGATTTTACGATAGCCCCTCAAAAAAAAAATAGGTTCCGTAATAAAATATTATCGTGCGCCCAGCGAAGCGAGCGGGTATCACCTACTTTTGTATAAAAATATTTTGACTTCGACTTTCCTATAAGAGAGAGAATATAATAAATTGATTAGTGCAATGGATAGTTACAATAGAATTTAATAGAACATCTTTATTCAATATAGTTTATTACATACTTATTTAAACATTTTCTATTTACCAATGATTTGCAGAATACATCTGTCTTGGGAAGAACCAAGCAAGCAGCCCAGTGGTATTATTTTTCTAAACCTCTGCGGCATATTCTTGGTAGTGGCATGGCCTGTATGCATAACTATACAAATATGTTAAGCAATAGAATGCAAGAGTAAATACTATTGAAGAGTACCACTTAAATAATGAGACTGTAAGATACAAATTAAATATTATTTACCGTAACGCCTTGCTAATGGCACTGAATTTATTATAAAAGAAAATATTAATACAAGGTTTATACGTGGTAGAGCCAAACTGCAGCTATACTGTGGTTGTAGCACGAATGGGTCGGCTTGACTGGTATAGGAACACGCTCTCAAAGTATACCAGCGTAAAATAGCAGCTTAATATTGCTGTGTTCAATATGGTGAGTGTAGAGAATCGAAGACCCTTTCTACCGAAAACGAGGCACTCCATCTTAGTCCTCAGGGGTGACAACGTATCTGCATTTTGATTCTTAACCGAGGATAAATGTAGAAGTCTATGGACCACAGCATCCACTTACCATCAGGTGGACTGTTTGCTTGTTTGACATTATATAATACGAAAGCTATCGCAATCATTGTTAGTGATTCACAAATTACCCTTGATGCTGTCACTGGCATCTGTATAACTGACATCGGTACACTATTTATGAACAAAAAGTGTCCGAGAATTGAGCCTTGAGGCGTACCAAATTTTAAAGGTGTAGCGTGAGATGAGAAGTCGGTACATATTACCCTCTCTGTCCCGTTCATAACGTGTGACTGAAGCCAACGTAAAAGGTTGCCCCGAATTCACATCAACGATCTCTTCTGAAGAAGCGTAACTAAATCTACTTTATCGAAAGGCTTACAAAAGTCAGGGTTAACAAATTCCTCTTGTTTACGCGCGTTCATACTCTGGGATAGTAACTTTTGTAAAAAAAAAAGAAGATTGGCAAGTGTCTGTCGCGTAAGAAAATTTAAGTTATTGTTCGTAAATCCTACCTACGACAGAAGGGGACCATGACTAGGGGGTATTTTATAAAATTATTAAATACACATTTATTTAAGAAGAAAATCTCGTATGTTTTGTGGATGATTCCTTGCTTATTATTCAGGAGCACGTCGTTGTAGTTTGATATATAGCGCATTTATAATGCGGATTTGAAGGTGTAAAATAGGAAACACGAAGCACTCGCTAAATTTATTCATGATGAATTCGCTTAAAAGTTATTTCTAAATAAAGCTTTACTCTAAAAATTATGTTTATTAATGTTAGGGAATGGATATAAAGTTTTGTTTTTTTACTATAACTGTTAAAGATGTTAAAAATAAATTTTCAAGAACCGCGGCTCGATCGGAAGAAACAAAGTTTCTATGCGGATTCTTTACTTTATTTTAACATCATTCATAAATATTGCTAGGTATTGAGTTGAGCTTACAATGTATGCCTTTTCATTTACAGATTGCTCTGGTCCTACAGCAGACCTAACATCATTGTAACATTGAAATAATACAAAGGAAACTTACGACAGTAATATTAAATTAAATTACTAGCCGTGACATCTAAATATTAAATTTCAACACCTGCGTTGCGTCTGCAAATATAATTTAAGAATAGATATTAATTCGCCAATGGTTATATGAATAAACTGTGCGAGGGAATTTTATGTTGAAAAATGCTCGTCTTAATAATTTTTATTAAGATTTAGATTTAGCAAATAATTAAATGATAATTGCAATTGAAAATTTACAATATTTGAGTTAAGTTTTTAATATAAATGTATCTGGGGTACCCAGGTTCGCTCGACGAAAGAAAAATATTTTCCTTCGGGGTGTAACTACTAATTACTGGATATATAATTACATTATCATAATATGTATATGACCGTAGATACGATATGAGGAAACTATGACATTATAATTTGTATATTTGAATCATACATACATACTCGTACATTGCATTTTATACGTGGTAGAGCCACGTTGCAGCTGTATTATTGTCGTAGCACAAATAGGTGTGCTCGACGGAGTAGGACCACGCTCTCACAGAATGTAAGCGTAAAATAGCAGCTCAATGCTACTGTGTTTGATATGGTGAGTGTAGAGAACCGGAGACCCTTTTTACAGGAAATGATGCATTCCATCTAAATCCTCAGGGGTGACAACGCATCTGTAGCCTTATTTGTTTGAAGTTGATTGCATGTGTCCGTGGGCTGCAGTAGCTACTTACCATCAGATGAACATTAAGTCGGTTTATCACTTGAATTTAAAAAATAATAAAAATAAAATCATGCACGCACTAACCGTGCAGTGGCGGTGAAAGAATATCCACAACCCTATATCATCCCGTGGCTGTCATTAGAGGCGACAGAGGAAAACTGAAACTGAGGAAAACTGAAACAGGAGATGGACAGCAGTATCTTCCAGTTAAAAACTTAAAATAATAAAAAACTTCGGTTGCCAACCTGCTTGACTGGCGTGGTAAATATGGCAAAATACACCCTATGAGGCTAGCTAAAGGGGAGTGTTATATTCAGGAGTTGACTTTTATACGCTGCAATGAATTGATGGAAAATCAAGCAGGTTTTTACGACGCCGTGATTAACTGGAAGGCTTGGCGGTTCCGTAGCGCAGTAACAGAAACAAGTATTTGTATGACCTACAAATAATTGTTCCGGGTCTGGTGTTTCTCCTTGTGCAATTTATGTATGTAAACTGCCTCCACGATACAGGAGAAAATCCTAGTCAGGGAGTAACGTCTTTATAAAAAAAGAGAAGAAAAAAATATTTACCTTTTTAGCACTACGTTCGTACCGAAATTCGAACTTAGATCGTTCGTGAACGCTTTATGACTTACAGCGACTATTTTGATTTCAAGTTGATCGTGGAACAATATTTTTATTGTTCACGGAGTAATATTTTAATAGTTTCCTTACAAGTGTAATCGTCACACATAAAAAACACACACATATGAAACCTTGTTAAAAGTTGAGCCCCAAACACGTTAAATTTTGTTGATAAACCTTGATATTTCATATTCATATTCGATAAAAACTAAAATATTTTGTAGATATAAACTATATTTTTATCAACTTAGTCATGTACCTATTGATTCCACCACAGCCTGTTAAAGTCCACTGCTGAATATTGGTCATCCTTATAGATTGTTTCATTGGGTATTTAGCAATATTGGCACTCTTGGCAGGCGGGTTGGCAGCCGCAGTTTGTTTAATTATTGTGAGTTATTATCAGGAAGATGCTACTGCCCATTCTTGTTTCAGTTTTCCTCTATCACCTGTTACGACACCGAAGGGACGATGTGGGTTAGTGGATATTCTTACACCGCCTACACAGTTGCAATTTAGTCATGTTTACTAAATACATGTTTACTAAATATATTATGATATGAATACTTATTAAGATTTCGTACCAGCTGTCTTCAAGGCAAGGATTAGGAAAAGACTTTTGATTAATTTAAGCTAGAGCGTTAATTAAGTCGATGCGTTATTATTTTTGACTACGTCAGGTGGAAAAGCAGCCAAGCACTGACTTTATAATACATAGATTACCTCTTTGGTGTAGTCGCGCAAATCGCGGCGGTCGATCATGTGACCAAGTTTCGAACTCCAGGTCGGGCCAAAACCAGTAATCAAGAAATTCTCAGCAGCAGCTCCAAGTCAAGAAACTGTTGGTGTTTTGCCACCAGTCCTCGGAAAGCAAGTACAACCGTTGATTCTGCGCCTAATCTCTCTCCAGTCGTGTTGGATTTTCGCCCAATTGAACTATGAAAGTGAGGGAGTATGGAGTACACCATGCGCACACACTCGTGCACTATAATCCTGTCCTACGTAGATGGCTTGTCTCCGCTAAGGTTCAACTTATATTGCCGCGGAACGGAATGGAAGCGAATTTTTGTAACGAAATTGTACATAGTAAAATGAATTTTATTTAAATTGTGTAACGTGCAATCTAGATATGAACCAAAAAAGAAGTGGCGCGTCTTCCAGAATTCTCGCGCATTCTCGAGAATTCCGTAGCTACTGTCGGCGCAGTCTGTGGGATCCGCGGGAAGTGGCGCGAAGGTTACGTTTTCAATTCTTCCATAAATTATGAAATCAAATATTTTTTTTCCTTTTTCTGATATTATTCCTTTTCTCATCACTTTCTTATTCTGCCTCACAAATAAGCAATGTGAAAATAATATCCAATCAACCATTTTTGTCAAATAAAAGGTCTAGACTAAATAACTGAACGGAGAGCATAGGTTTAAGGCGGAGTCGCGGGAATGCTCGAGCATTCCCGCGAATTCGCGCGCATTGCCGCGCAACGAGGCGAAATTGACGCTTCCTTTCCATTCCATTCCGCCGCAACGTGAATTGAGCCTAAGACTGGCCGTCGACATACGTGAAAAGACCAAGGAAGAGTCCTATCTAGAGGATTGTTTACAGGCTGAAGAAGATAGCTCACAAAATATTTATTCGCAGTCTCTAGTCACACCTTGTGCTTTTATAACATAGAGCAATTGAGGCGTTTATTTTGCGTATGAATATGGTTTCCTGGGTATAAATAACAGTTGTTGAGGGGAACTTCAGTCACGTTCAGCGGCTGTTGCGTACGTGTTCCGTATACGCTATATCACTTTTCCTCTTTCGTAGCACTTCATTATCGTCTTGTAATGTGCCGTATATCATTTCTACACAATTACTTCGTTCTGATTTGGTTATTTTTCTCTAACTTAAAGATTTAGTTTATTTTATTGTGTTTGTGTAATTACTTTATTACAATTGCCAAATGGTAGCGGCCTAAAAGAATCTGTCACATCATTTCATACCATCGCTATTGTAAGAGAGGTTTATTGTTACTATTGGAAATTCATGAAAATCTTATGCTTTCCGTTAGAGGATAGTTTAACATCTCGTCTACGCCAGACTTAAATACCCAGACTGGCCACGGGCAGCAGTTAAAGGTACATAAGATAGGCCAAGCGTGACATTTTTGGCAAATAATATCTTACTGGCTTCCGACAGATGGCGGTATATCCATCTTATTAACGCTAGACACCACACGAGATGATAGCTACGTCCGTCCAAGAGCTGTAGTGGTAACTAACCATTAGGTAAGTAGAAGCTTTTTGTTACTCCTTAACACTATTAAAAAGTTATTCGTGCGAGTATTCTATCAAGCTATAAGCTCAAAATCATTCCCCATCAGTCCGTACCTAATATCCAGTAGTACTGCTATGCAGGTCACTGGTGACGTAAGAAAGAATGTTTTTTTTTTTAATTGGCGAGCGAGTATACTTCATCAGAGAGGGAAACATATGTAGGTGTCACCTCAAATGATATTTTAGTGCAACTCACTATAAGCGTATGATCGTGTACTCAGCAGTGCGCGGCGATGTTGCTGATAGTACCTTCACCCTATTTATAATTATTTATCATAGAAAAACAACAATTACATTAGGTAAGTAACAAAGGAGTGGAATAAGTTCCCAGAATCTGTCTTTCCATTCGATTACATTGTGGTAGACTATTGTTAAGTTAGAGTGCTTTACCATCTTCGGCTTCATCACCCCTTACCAGCAGGTGCAGCTTTGTCAACAGATACAAAATCACCATTCTAGGTATTTTATATGTTGCGTAACGTTATGCAGAATCATATACCCTCATTCATCGGAACTATGAGGTCTTAGTAGCCTTTCTCGGAGCAACCTCTTACAATATTTATGGTAAGCGGCCACTTCGCCTGGCCTGGGTACTGGTAACTGGGTACTTTAATAAACAGTAATTAATTAAAACTGTACATTTATTTACATAACATAATACACAAAATTTTATTGTATACAATATTAAAAAGCTATAATTAAAAAAAAAACTAAAACTAACAACTTAATTACTATATAATTATACAGTCCTACTCCCCATGGTATCGTGTCAAGAACGCCGGCTGCGTTTCCTCGCTGAATGGCTATACTTAGTCTTTGAGCGAGAAAAGAACCAGCCCTCTTATCACCAGCAACAGCGGCAAGTCTTGGATAGAGTTCGTTTAGGAACTTCACCGCACGTGGACTGCACGGGCCGGTAGTATCTACAGCAAATGGCACAAATATGTAGTCATCTCTCAGAGACTCATATTTGCGCCACATACTCAGTTCAGCTGCCTCTGATGCCGCCCCGGCTCTAAACGAGGTACACTTGAGATGAGAGGCCGCCAAAGTGTCAACGCAAGTAGCATCCCAAACCAGGCCTTTACCTCTCTCCTAAAGGACCAATGTTATACCGTCGAGTCTCCACGACAAGAGCCCTTCGAATGACATCGTTCAAAGAACCGTGCCGTAAATACCTACCAGCACTTTTCTTACATAAATGTCCGTGGAGCCAAATCTTGTCGACGCTGCTACCACAGGGGCACTGATGGGTTTGACAAATCGCTGTTCCTAGTCGGATTCCTACGGCGATGCGCAAGCTTTCCCCATCAAGTAATGTGCCGAGATTTCTTGATGGTAAAGCATGTAACCAATGACTAGATTCCTTAGTCAAAATAGCTAGAAGGCGTTCTTGATCTTGGTCACTATGGAAATTATGAAACAAATCTTTCTGCACACTCTTTACTAACGAAATATCCTACTGTTTTTGTTGGTTAACTTCCAGTGGAACATTTTCGCCGGGACAGAGCGTTCGCCATGTCTGCCCTGCCTTCGTAGCAAAGCATAGGTCTACTTTATTATTTAAAATTACACACATCAACAGAATCTAGAGATACTTTAATCTTAAATTATTTACGACTTTATAGTTTAAAATCTTTTTAGTTTCCATAAAGAGTTTATATACAGATTGAAACCTCTTTTATTTTATTTTCAAAATTTAAAAATATAAATAAAAAAACAAAAGAAAAAACAAATTACGTTACGTTACGTCAAGGAAAATTAAAATTGATCTACTGATATTAATTAATGGAAAGGGATAAGATTGTTCTTTTTTAATTAAACGTGCCGTGTTAGCTTTAAGAGTCATGCCACGTCGTCATTTGAGTCGAGATGAAATTTATGAGCCTTGGGCATGTTAAAAAAATTCAACGCGTCGTTGCTGAAGGCCCTACACACCAGCCAAAACGAGATATCAAGGCTGTGGTCACGTTATCGCAGTAATGGGGATGTGGCTGAACGGCATACAGGTAGATATCGTGTTACTACGCAGGGACAGGATTGAATTCTCCAAATGACCGTCAGAAGACAACCCAATATCACAGCGATGCAACTACTTCAAAGTCTTCAGGAGGACCACCAGCTGCTGGTAAGCAACCAAACCGTACGAAGGAGGTTGCATGGAGTTGGTCTTCATGCTCGAAGACCGCCACGTGTTCCAGCATTGCAACGTGGCAATCGCGGTCGGCGCCTTTCGTGGGCTCGGGAGTATTTACCATAGAGTGACGAACAATGGTCTTTGATGCTGTTCACCGATGAATCCCGGTTTGGGTTTCATCCGGATTCACGAAGAACACGCGGTAATCCGCTCACTTGCTTTCGATTACAAAAAAACCGTCGAACTTCGCTCATGAAATTTGACATTATACACTCGGCGTAGCCGCCCTCATTATAACTTGATTTACAATCGATCCGAGTGGCCTTGCGTAATTTTGTTCACTGTTTTGTATAGACGATAAGATAAGAAACAATATAACGTTTGTTATTTTGACAAAAGTTATGTGTATAACATTTTATATGAGACTAAACTTAAGGTCGAGCTTATTTTAGCGCTTTCAGACAAACAACTTGAAATTGTGAAAAAATTTGGGCGACAGCTGTATAATTTTTCATCATTTTTATAAACAAGATTAGTTATTTGTACTATTGAATAAGAAACAATAACAAGTGTTATAGAAAATTTTCATAAAAAAAAGTAATAGAATCTACACGCCGTTGCACAATTTACCACTAAAACTAGACGGACAATCATAGCAGATTTACACAACAGCTATAAAACCTAGAACAAAAATATACCCATGTTAATAAAGGCCAGTTTATTAGCTTTAATAACAATATGAAGATATTTCCATAAGTATGTAAACTCCTGAGATATGTGACAAAAAACTAAAGGTAGATTTAATTTTAAAGAAAAAGATAGCGATTTCAAACTAATATTACGATGACATTATGCTCTTATTTAACCAGTTTCTATCATGTAATGAATAGAACTAATCCCATAGTTTAATTTTATGGCTGAAAACGACTAAATATTGTTAGATTTATATTAAATTAAAAACTAATACTTACGACGACTTTCAGTCTAAAAACTCGCAACGACCTTCAACGAGCCCCAAAACTGGGAAGATGACGATTGTAGAAACTAGGGTTGTGCCTGACCAAATAATTTAATTTACATACCGGGTTAGAATAAAACTTCAAAAAATGTTAACAAATGTTAAATGTTAATAAATATATTGTTGGGAATAAGGGTAAAAAACTAAAAGGAAATATGAACAAATGAAGGTAGAATGGTAATCTCCCACTTGTTTTAGCAGTATAAAGTATCGCACAGGTGACTAAGAGGCATCAGTCTGTAATTCTAAGAGTCCCACTGTCTTTACTATGCCCGTTGGGGTATTCTACTAGTGTAGGCAAGGAAGGTCGTGTTGCTGAGAGGCTACGCTGTGTTACATTGAGATGGGTAGTGATGCTGTTGGTTTGCATACTTTGGTGTTATCATGTAATTGGGGTCCTGATATTAAGCAGGGTTTGTTACCGAGTAGTGTTCTTTTATTTAAATACTTTTGAGAATA
Source organism: Parnassius orleans (assembly GCA_029286625.1). NCBI lineage: Eukaryota > Metazoa > Arthropoda > Insecta > Lepidoptera > Papilionidae > Parnassius > Parnassius orleans. The sequence continues at coordinate 162,337 of JAGSMP010000401.1, forward strand.
ATTTCAACCATCAGAAGTATATTTTAATAATATTACGTTATTTAAATTTACTCTTGTAGAGCTCAGCAATTTTTAATGATTGTTTATTAATATAATAGAATAGAATAGAATAATTTTTATTCGGTTCGGAAAATACCTCTGTCCTGGGAAAAATCAGCAAGAAAACCAGCGGGACTTTTTTTTAAACATATCACTTTACAATAATTTTGTAACTACTATTTTTAAACGAATTTTAATAGAACCAGCATAGTGGCGATCACTTCATTCCCAGGGGTATTTTCATTTATGTATTCTTTGATGTTATAATAACCCTCTTTGTACAATTTCCCGTGCGATGGGCGAGCAAATAAAAAAATATTTATATTTATTGATACCTTCTTCCCCTCCCCATTCCCCTCTTCCATTCCCCCTCCCCTATTTCATTTCCCCTGCCACTTCCCCCTCGTCCATTTCCCCTCCCCCCTCTAACTCTTGGCCCCCTCTCCCTACAAGCTACACCACCGCTTCCACCACATACTTGTTCATTACTATGGAAAAAAGAGATAATACAGATACAAACACCATGGCATTTAATATGCAAATAAAATACAATTTAGAGTACAATATGCAATAAAAAGATTTTTTAAATTGAAATAATATCTTTTACAAAAAAAAAAGAACTTCGTTCCAAAAAATTATCAATAATAAAAAATAATAATAATAAAATAAACAAACGTGAAAAATCCGCACGCTATTTGTGCCAACCCTTTGCGGTGCAACTTACTATGCTTTCTGGAAACGATTGTTTCCAGAGCAATATTTCGTGACAACGTAAGTACTTGTATTCATGTATTCCAAGCACATCTTAAAGATATTATATGACCATTTTACCTTTTATGATGAAAATTACGTCTAACTTTATTATACATAGATTACCTCTTTGGTGTAGTCGCGCAAATCGCGGCGGTCGATCATGTGACCAAGTTTCGAACTCCAGGTCGGGCCAAAACCAGTAATCAAGAAATTCTCAGCAGCAGCTCCAAGTCAAGAAACTGTTGGTGTTTTGCCACCAGTCCTCGGAAAGCAAGTACAACCGTTGATTCTGCGCCTAATCTCTCTCCAGTCGTGTTGGATTTTCGCCCAATTGAACTATGAAAGTGAGGGAGTATGGAGTACACCATGCGCACACACTCGTGCACTATAATCCTGTCCTACGTAGATGGCTTGTCTCCGCTAAGGTTCAACTTATATTGCCGCGGAACGGAATGGAAGCGAATTTTTGTAACGAAATTGTACATAGTAAAATGAATTTTATTTAAATTGTGTAACGTGCAATCTAGATATGAACCAAAAAAGAAGTGGCGCGTCTTCCGGGGAATTCTCGCGCATTCTCGAGAATTCCCGTAGCTACTGTCGGCGCAGTCTGTGGGATCCGCGGGAAGTGGCGCGAAGGGTTACGTTTTCAATTCTTCCATAAATTATGAAACCAAATATTTCTTTTCCTTTTTCTGATATTCTTCCTGTTCTCATCACTTTCTTATTCTGCCTCACAAATAAGCAATGTGAAAATAATATCCAATCAACCATTTTTGTCAAATAAAAGGTCTAGACTAAATAACTGAACGGAGCATAGGTTTAAGGCGGAGTCGCGGGAATGCTCGAGCATTCCCGCGAATTCGCGCGCATTCCCGCGCAACGAGGCGAAATTGATGCTTCCTTTCCATTCCATTCCGCCGTAATCTAAAATGACTAGATTCCTTAGTCAAAACAGCTAGAAGGCGTGGTTGATCTTGGTCACTATGGAAATTATGTAACAAATCTTTCTGCACGCTCTTTACTAACGGAATATCTCACTGTTTTCGTTGGTTAACTTCCAGTGGAATATTTTCGCCGGGACAGAGCGTTCGCCATGTCTGCCCTGCCTTCGTAGCGAAGCACAGGTCTACTTTATTATTTAAAATAACACACATCAACAGAATCTAGGGATACTTTAATCTTAAATTATTTACGACTTCATAGTTTAAAATCTTTTTAGTTTCCATAAAGAGTTTATATACCGATTGAAACCTCTTTTATTCTATTTTCAAAATTTAAAAATATAAATAAAAAACAAAAGAAAAAACAAACTACGGCGGCAAAATTGTTAGTAATTCGTTACGTCAAGGGAAATTAAAATTGATCTACTGATACTAATTAATGGAAAGGGATAAGATTTTTCTTATTTAATTAAACGTGCCGTGTGAGCTTTAAAAGTCATGCCACGTCATCATTTGAGTTGAGGTGAAATTTTACGAGCCTTGGGCATGTTAGAAAATGATGCTATTCAACGCGTCGTTGCTGAAGGCCCTACACACCAGCCAAACGAGATATCAATGTTGTGGTCACGTTATCGCAGTAATGGGGATGTGGCTGAACGGCACACAGGTAGATATCGTGTTACTACGCAGGGACAGGATTGAATTATCCAAATGACCGTCATAAGACAACCCAATATCACAGCGATGCAACTACTACAAAGGCTCCAGGAGGACCACCAGCTGCTGGTAAGCGACCAAACCGTGCGAAGGAGGTTGCATGGAGTTGGAAGACCGCTACGTGTTCCAGCATTGCGACGTGGCAATCGCGGTCGTCGCCTTTCGTGGACTCGGGAGTATTTACCATAGAGTGACGAACAATGGTCTTTGATGCTATTCATCGATGAATCCCGGTTTGGGTTACATCCGGATTCACGAAGAACACGCGTTAATCCGCTCGCTTGCTTTCGATTATTAAAAAAACCGCCGAACTTCGCTCATGAAATTTGACATTATACACACGGCGTGGCCGCCCTCATTATAACTTGATTTACAATCGATCCGAGTGGCTTTGCGTAATTTTGTTCACTGTTTTGTGTAGACGAAAGATAAGGAACAATATAACATTTGTTATTTTGACAAAAGTTATGTGTATAACATTTTATATGAGACTAAGCTTAAGGTCGAGCTTATTTTAGCGCTTTCAGACAAACAACTTGAAATTGTGAAAAAATTTGGACGACAGCTGTATAATTTTTCATCATTTTTATAAACAAGAATAGTCATTTGTACTATTGCATAAGAAATAATAACAAGTGTTGCAGAAAATTTTCATAAAAAAAGTAAAAAAATCTACACGCCGTTGCACAATTTACCACTAAAACTAGACGGACAATCATAGCAGATTTACACAACAACTATAAAATCTAGAACAAAAATATACCGACTTTAATAAAGGCCAGTTTATTAGCTTTAATAACAATATGAAAATGTTTCCATAAGTATATAAACTCCTGAGATATGTGACAAAAAAGCAAAGGTAGATTTAATTTTAAAGAAAAAGATAGCGATTTCAAACTAAAATTACGACGACACTATGCACTTATTTAACCAGTTTCAATCATGTAATGAATAGAACTAATCCCATAGTTTATTTTATGGTTAAAAACGACTAAATATTGTTAGATTTATATTAAATTAAAAACTAATACTTACGACGACTTTCAGTCTAAAAACTAGCAACGACCTTCAACGAGCCCCAAAACTGGGAAGATGGCGATTGTAGAAGCTAGGGTTGCGCCTGACCAAATAATTTATTTTACATACCGGGTTAGAATAAAACTTCAAAAAATGTTAAAAAATATATTGTTGGGAGTGAGGGTAAAAAAATAAAGGGAAATACGAACAAATAATGAAGGTAGAATGGTAATCTCCCACTTGTTTTAGCAGTATAAAGTATCGCACAGGCGACTAAGCGGCATCAGTCTGTAATTCTAAGAGTCCCACTGTCTTTACTTTGCCCGTTGGGGTATTCTACTAGTGTAGGCAAGGAAGGTCGTGTTGCTGAGAGACTGCCCTGTGTTACATTGAGATGGGTAGTGATGCAGTTGGTTTGCATACTTTGATATTATCATGTAATTGGGGTCCTGATATTAAGCAGGGTTTGTTACCGAGTAGTGTTCTTTTATTTAAATACTTTTGAGAATAATTTCTACCATCAGAAGTATATTTTAATAATATTACATTATTTAAATTTACTCTTGTAGAGCTCAGCAATTTTTAATGATTGTTTATTAATATAATAGAATAGAATAGAATAATTTTTATTCGGTTCGGAAAATACCTCTGTCCTGGGAAGTACCAGCAAGAAATCCAGCGGGACATTTTTAAAACATATCACATTACAATAATTTTGTTACTCCAATTTTTAAATGAATTTTAATAGAACCAGCATAGTGGTGATCACCTCATACCCAGGGGTTATTTTCATTTATGTATTCTTTGATATTATAATAACCCTCTTTGTACAATTTCCCGTGCGATGGGCGAGCAAATAAAAAAAATATTTATGTTTATTGATACCTTCTTCCCCTCCCCATTCCCCTCTTCCCTTCCCCCTCCCCTCTTTCATTTCCCCTGCTTCGACTCCCTCTTTCACTTCCCCTGCCACTTCCCCCTCGTCCATTTCCCCTCCCCCCTCTAACTCTTGGCCTCCTCTCTCTACAAGCTACACCACCGCTTCCACCACATACTTGTTCATTACTATGGAAAAAAGAGATAATACAGATACAAACACCATGGCATTTAATATGCAAATAAAATACAATTTATAGTACAATATGCAATAAAAAGATTTTTAATTGAAATAATATATTTTACAAAAAAAATTAAAAGAACTTCGTTCCAAAAAATTATCAATAATAAAAAATAATAATAATAAAATAAACAAACGTGAAAAAGCCGCACGCTATATGTGCCAACCCTTTGCGGTGAAACTTACTATGCTTTCTGGAAACGATTGTTTTCAGAGCAATATTTCGTGACAACGTAAGTACTTGTCGCCAATATTCATGTATTCCAAGCACATCTTAAAGATAATATATGACCATTTTACCTTTTATGATGAAAATTACGTCTAACTTTATTACTTCACAAATAGTTTCCCGCAGTTGTAAGTAATTACGATAAATTACCACTAAAATATGTAAACATACAACGTCAACAAAGACGCGTTCAACTCTTTCGATTTTAGCACATTTCGCTTAGTGTATCATGAATAAAATATCGAAATATCGTATAACAGGTTTTCTAGATTAATTTGGTACCTTAATTTTAGTAAAAACCAATAAATTTGAATACGTACGGCATTTCTTCGTGGAGCACAACAGAGCACACAATGACGCTGTGCACAAATAATCATAAAATGGCGACTTCAAATATGTACAAAAAATTCGTTGTAAGATATTGCAAGCTTGCGCACAGATGTTAGATAATCTATTACACTATGGTTTACAAACGTTTTGAAAGGACCTTACGGTCTTTAAAATAGAGTTTAGCGTCGTTTAATAAAAATTGAATAATTTTTGGAAACGATCGTTGCCAAGAGCAAAGTTCGAGTTTTCGTATTGGAAACGATCATTGCCAGAAGCAAGCGAGCGGTTAGAGAACTTCAGGAGAGTTAGCCGTCTACGGCGCCCTCAGGAGGTCCACTCATACCAAGGCGGGACAATCATGGTGTTGGCAGGAATTCGTCCTGGCGGACGAACCCAGCTCGTTTGGATCCAAGGCAGCATGATTGCACAAAAATACCACGAGGAGGTAGTAGAGCCTGTTATTGTCCCACACAGAATCCAAGTGGGCCAGGAATTTCTACTCATGCACGATATTGCTCCTTCCCATACGGCGCGGCTGGTGTCGGCCGCTCTCCAAGACCACGATATTCAAGTTTTGATTGGCCTGCACAGTCGCCCAACTTAAATTCTATCAAGCATGCCTGGGACATGTTACAACGAAACGCGTTGAGAGATTTCCCGCCAAATTTGACGATGGAACAACAACTTTACGAACACTTGCAAAGAACATGGGACCGCATACCGCAGCAAAACATTGACAATTTAATTTTAAGTATAAATAATCGTCGTATAAGTATAAATCGATGTCGATTTGTATTTAATGTAAGAGGTGGCAACACTGATTATTAATAATTATATTTTATAAGATTTTTTCAATTTTAATTAAAATTAATAGTTTTATAAGAAGAAATGAAGTTTTTTTATCATACTAATTTTCTACGGCGATTAAAAAAATTAACATTTTTATTTAAAACAAAAATTACGAAATGTCTTTTATTTTTTATTAAAGACCTTAAAATAACCTATCATTCTTCCATTTACTATATCAGAAAATTCTTCATAGATTTTTAGATATTTGATGAAATATAAAATATCCCTAGATTCTGTTGATGTGTACATGTTACATAGGTCACTGACACTATACACGGAAGCAAGGAAAGCAGGCAATGCAACGCCAGAAAGATTTCTCACATCAATACCACCAATGTTTATAGGTAGTAGCTTGAGTCCGGCTGTAGTATTTAAAGTTAAATTTAGAATTTTTCTAAAGCTATTTTAAAATTATTATCGATACCTTTTAAAATATTCAAACATTTCCAGACTGGACTAGAGCGGATTAAGTATGTAAATCCAGGCACAAGGAGACAATATTTAAAAATAATAAGAGCAATATGAGTTAATTTATACAATTTATCAACGTGGTTTAAAACTTGTCAAATTTTGTTTTTAAAACAGATTTAATACTATTGAAAAACAACGGGGCCCCTAGTAGGTATAGCGATTCCGTACTGGCAGTTTTTATTCCTGGAGAAATATGATTGAAATTTTGAATTAAAGTGTCTCTGTTAGAACCAGATAAATTATTGGAAAAAATATTTCACATTCATTGCTATTTGGTTCAATACCAATATTTTTAAAATTTTGAAAAATATGAGAAAGATCACTAATGACGTCATCTGATCTAACTCCCAGTATACCGTCGTCCAGGTACCAGACATTCAGCTTGGATTTCAAATTTGAAATAATGGGTTGAATTCCCAAACTGAAAAGTGGACCTAGTGGGTCACCCTGCTGAACACCGACAGCAGAATTTATAATATGGTTATCGTAAAACAAGTTAGTATTTTGACTGTAGCGTTGCCAAACGTAATGATAAATTTCGGAGGTATTGTTAGCCACTTCTTTCAGCAGGGTTAGCCTATCGATAGAGTTAAAAGCATTCCTTATGTCAACCTTCACAAGAACATCTGCATCAGAGTTTGTTAAAAATTTACGCACTGAATGTACCGCCGTCTCACAGCCACCTCTAATGCCAAAGCCTAGTTGAGTAGGCTGAAATCTTGTCTTAAGGTTAGAGATTATGTGCCTGCAAGCTAATTTTGAAGTTAAGCGTCGAAATGTGGAACTGACGGCAATAGGACGGATACCGTTATCTTTTTTTTTGAAGGCACATAATCTTGCCCCATATAAGGATGGAATAAAATTTGGATTACCAGAAAGCATAAAATAACATAATTTTTACCGTCATTAAGAACAACTCCGCCGGCGTCACCGGCAGAAGCGCTTACAAGATCTTTAAGATGTTGAGGTGTAATTCCCATCAATGCCGCCAGCAGAGCCATTCGAAAATGACATAATTGCTTCTTAAGTGTCTTTTTCAGAAATTTGTAAAGGTTGCATAGAAGTCTTGAGAGGCAGCGGTAAACTTTGAGAAAGATTGACCGAAGGATGCTTCTGACGAAGGCCTTCAAGAGTTTCGACATTACGAGGAGCCAGGATGTCGTCTGAGAATAAAGTACGGGATGCATTTTTTAAGTCGCCATCCATTACTTTCGACTCAACTACTTTTCTTAATCATATTCAGGACGAGGTCGAGGTAAATGAGTATTAATTGGGTAATCTAAATTTTGAAAAGATGTCTCTTTTAGTTGAGACGTAATTGATTTATTTATTGTTTTATCAAAATGAAAATGGGAATACGCGAAAGTAAATAATTTTTGCCGACTCTTTTCACTATTAGTGAAACAATTTTGAATAGTGCATGACAATGCTTTAGCAAGCTGCATCCTCGCACCTTTAGGAATTCTTTTAGCCACTGGTAGGATGGTAATTGTAAGTTTGCTCCGAAAAAAGGGAAACAATTGTGTCATTAGAGGAATTACTAATAGAGTTATGAATTTCTACGGTAGGCTGTGAAGCCGAAATACTTTTACTATAGCATCGTTTAATAAGTATATTTATTCCCTTTTACCTTTAAACAGTCTGCCATCGGTACAATTTTGACACTGTAGGAAATCCGGCTGTGAATGTAGCGGAGCGGAGATATTCATTAAAAAATCTACACAGATCTCTACAGCACTCAAAAGTCTTTATATTACAGCTGTACCCCGCATCTTTCCCTGAAACACAATCATTTGCGGCCAAAATAAAAGCAATTTGCTCTATAAATTAAATATTATCATAATACTTCCCTGGATTTATTCCATATTGATAAAAATTGTATGTAGTTATTATGCTTTGACAGCTGACAACGAAGCGGGAGAAATATTTTTCTTTATAAATGAATATTATGTCTGAAATCAAAAAATAATTATTATAATAACTGTCTTATATATTTACTGATATTTTTGTTGAAATTTGTAAGTCAAAATTAGCCTCTAATTAACAAAATAAAATTAGTTAAATATACGTAGCTTTTGACAGACAGAACGTAGGATGTACCTACAATATACTTACGAAACCCATCTCAAGGAGTTTTAATCATGTCACTTCAAGTTTCATAAGATTAAAGATTTTAATTTTATTTAATAGAAATTTTGAACACGTGAAAACGTTTTGTATTAAAGAAATTAAGATTAAATTTTACAAATGACTAATACCTATGGCACTGATATTTTACATTTCTTTTTTCGTTAACATATTATGCAATTAATCTATCGATAAATACGACTAATATGAAGTAAACTTTCCATACAAAAAAATAAATAAAAAAAATTGAAATAAATAAATAAATCAATTAAAACCATCGAAATTCAAATCCTACGCACCCTACTTTACAAGCGGCAATAAAATCAATGACTTTGTTACGCGATGCTATCCAACCGACACTAGCCGCACCCGCCATAGGCCTCTTTGATGTCCTTTCATAGGGTTGCAGGCGCAAATGCCGCCCGCGCTCTTATTTCAGTCACCTGTGATTAGCTACGGCGTAACGTCGTATTTTTTATGTTTCCGCGTGTGTATCGGCAGCCTGCTGATAGTTATGGTAAACATGTACCAATAGCACCCGGCAAGCCACTCGTCGGTTTGGCGTAAGCCAGTATGTAGTATGGAAGCTTCTGCATTCAATGAATATGCATCCATACCATTTCTTACGCGTGCAAGCGTTGCATGCGTCGGACCCCGGACCACGCAAGGAGTTTTGTCGTTTTGTCGTCAGGACCATGCGCAGGCTAACATCTTGTGGAGCAGCTAGTCAATATTTACCCGCGTTGGAATTTACAACGTGCGCAATGAGGACTGGTGGAGTTTCCAAAACCAACACAAAATCAAAGAACATACCCATCAAGTTCGTTTCAGTGTAAGCTTTTGGGCGGCATCATTAAAGACCACATCATTGGTCCAATATGGGTTGAAGGTCGATTGACGGGAGTAACGTATCTGCAAATGATACATTCCGTCATCGACACAATGTTGGAAAACGTTCCTCTGAGCCATCTCCAAGGAATGTAAAGTGAATGACAGCCAATTCGGTGATAGGTGGATAGGTCGAGCTTGAGCCAGCAGACAGTCGATGACAACAGATCTCAAGCCCCTAAGCAGACACATTATCTTGAGGTTCACATCACTATCAGAGCACTTGTTTCATCGTTTCCACTAAGAGTTCACATGCGCAGTTCACATTTAATACACAAAATCGCGCCACTCTCACCACAAAATCCACTTTAAATCATTGTTTATACAAAATCAAGAGCAGCAATCCACCGGCGGACAAGTTCTCCTTAAAACTCCACATATTATTACTTATTTAATAGTTTACCAAATATTATTTAAAAATGCAAATGTATAACCAAAAATTTTCATATCATGAATTAATAATTTAACATTTATAACACCAACTTACTCCATTTAATGACGAGGTGAATAATCGCGTCCACGATGGATTGGCTACACTAATTGAATAGTTGCCGCACTAGCTCCTGTCCAGATAATTGGGACCACATGATCCGGCTAAATCCAATCCTAATTTGGTACGTGACTTTCTATGAATCGATCCAATATTTTATAGGCCGTTCACCACATTGAGTGGGTATTGCTTAGTTTCCAAAACTGATTATTTAGTGTCGAGATTTGGGTTGTGATAAATACATTTTTTTTCTATGACGTACTCATTGGTGTTGCAAAATCATTCTTGAAAGACATTGAAGAAGAAATGCATACTACGTACTAGGACGTCGACACTTGGTTGTATGCAACACGTGTCAGAGATCACGGGCTCAAACTACTTAATCTGTGCCGCGGCACTGCCGTACATGTTTTGTTCGCGGTGTCTGTGTTGGTACTTAGTAGATACTTCAAATTTGAAGGGCTTGTAAGATGAGTATTTCAGTAAATATATTTATGATTTGAATAATTTTATTTTATATTCTGTTTCATTAGTAAAACGGACTACTTAATTAATAACAATGTTACAGTGGCCGTTAAGAGAATATCCGGGTGGCGCCTTTTTCCATTTAAATGAATTCCTGTTTTTTCTCTGAACATTAACACATCTACATTATATAATATGTATTACCGTCGCTAAACATAGGCCTCCGCCAAAGACTCGTATGGCCTTGATCGTGTAGATGTTAAGATCCTACGATGTCTTCGAAATAAATCTAAGATTAGATTACTTTACAGCCGTTACATTCGGTTACAGTACTTTTCACTCATAGGCACGAGCCACTTCCTATTTTATAAATGGTTATGGATCAAAAGTCCATCGCTCCGCTCCACATGTTGGTGGACTTCACAACATGTGCTTAAAATATTTTATTTTACAGATATACCTACTCATATTGTTTCTTTCACTGGCGAGAATGTGGTAAACTGTGGCACCAGCGGGGATTGACCCCCGTTACTCGCGTAATGTTAAATTTATGGATACTAATTAACCACTGAGCTACCACGGCGCTAAAATTTGATAATATACTACTTTTTGATAAAAAATATATTTACGCATTTACCTCTCTTTCCTTTCTTTATATTTTAATCTTTCGTTCACAATATTACAAACAAAAGCCTTGTTCTCGCAATTAGGCCAAAGTACCCGGTCAGTGCTCTCGATACAAGATGGATTGGCGATACTAATTGATTAGCAACTTGCTAGCTTTTACACAAGCGACCTTAATCCGTTTTAATAGTAACGCAGCGTTTTAAAAATGATGAGTTATTTTTATGATCTCTTAAATAATATGTTACCGTGTAGTGGCGGTGTAAAAATATCCACTACCCCATATTATCCCGTAGGTGTCGTAAGAGGCAACAGAGGGAAACAAATCAAGAGACAGCGTCTTCCTAATAACGACTAAAAAAAAAAACTGCGGTTGCTAACCCGCTTGTCAAGCGTGGCAACTATGTCAAAAATATCTCTGAGGTAACCTATAGGGGAGGCCTATGTTCAAGAGTGGAATTTAATAGGCTGTAACGGTAACGGTAAATAATATGTTGAAGTGGAAACAATGTTCTTTTTACAAAAGTAAGTGAAACGGGCAATTTGCAACTTGGGGCCTAGTGGGCCGCTACGCGACCATGGGTATAAAGGAGAATCATATTTGTTTCTAATTTTTGATAAATTCATATACGAACAGAAAAATATGAATTAATTTAAAAATAAGATTTGACGGCTCTGTGGCACAGTGGATTAGCAATAAGTTGCAGCGGAGGGCCGCGGGCTTGAATTCCGCACGGAACAAGTATTTGCCTAAAAATAATGTTTGTTCTTGTGAAATTTATGTATGTAAACTGCCCCCACGATACAGGAGAAATTCCTAGTGTGAAGGTAGCGTTTAAAAAAATATTTAAGAAAAAAAACATTAGAGTTTAAGAAAACTTAACCAACTCGCATTAATAATAATCATATATACACAAGAAAAATAAATTAACAAGAATAAGTAACGCAACAACAAAGCATTTTGAACATATTCTATTTCATATTAGCACTCCATCTTTTTATGCGGCAACTGTATGTGCAATTTATCGCTCCTAATCTAAGCAAACACTTATTTATCGAAGAACTTCACACATTAATTGGTAGTCTGGATACAAAGTGCCCGTGTAGTGGCGGGTAAGAATACCCACTACCCCATATCTTCCCGTGGGTGTCGTAAGAGGCGACAAAGGGAAACTAATTCAGAAGATGGGCAGCAGCATATTTCTGATAAAAGCCAAAAAACAATAAAAAACTGCGGTTGCCAACCCGCTCGCCAAGCGTGGCAACTATGGCAATATACCCCCCATGAGCGACGACACAAATAAACGGCCCCCAGTCCCCGGCGGCCCCGCTATTCCTGGCTACGGTGGCGACCATGGTAACGGCGGGGCAGGGGGTGCTAAGAATCTCCGGTGGAGGTTCGGTTGCCACCTACGACGACTCGACCTGGCAACATATAACGCACGCACCCTGAGGACTGACGAGAAGATCCTGGAGCTGGAAGAAGAGATGCGCTGGAGCAAGTTGCGCTTGAATATTATAGGATTATCCGAGGTCCGAAGAGAGGGGGAGGACACGGTAATCCTCGAATCCGGCAACTTATTTTATCACCGGGAGGGCGACCATCTGTCCCAAGGAGGTGTCGGATTTAGCGTCCACAAGTCTCTCGTTAACAACGTTGTAAAGATCGGGAGTGTGTCGACGAGGGTTGCGTACCTTATACTCAGAATCACCAAACGGTATTCGCTGAAGGTCATACAGGTCTACGCACCAACCTCGGCACACTCCGATGAGGAGGTGGAGGAAATATATGAGGATATCTCTAGAGCCATGCATTCCTCCAAAACCCACTAAACGGTGTTAATGGGAGACTTCAACGCAAAACTAGGCACAAGAGAGAGCGGTGAGCTGAAAGTAGGGAAATTCGGAATAGGGCAACGGAACCCAAGGGGCCAGCAGCTGGCCGACTTTATGGAGAAAGAGGGACTCTTTATGATGAACTCCTTCTTCCAAAAGCGGCCCCACAGAAAGTGGACCTGGTCGAGCCCCGACGGTTCGACAAAAAATGAGATTGACTTCATTATGACGACCAGACGACACCTGTTCAGTGATGTCTCAGCGAGGGTGAAAACTGGCAGCGATCACCGAATGGTGAGAGGCACACTGAACCTAAACGTTAAGTTGGAGAGGTCACGTCTAATGAAGTCAACGCTCCGTCCCCCTCGTGCTCTAATCCAAAGTCCCGAAAACTTTCAGCTCGAGTTACAAAATTGTTTTCTGTGCCTAAAAGTTTGCAATGAAGTGGACGATATGAATGACAAGCTTGTGGAAACTTTCCATGTGGTCGGAGCTAAGTTCTGTAAGACCCGTCGCAGAAGAACACAAAAACTCTCCGATCACACTCTTAATCTCATGGCTGTTAGACGGGAGATGAAGCTGCAGTCTTCAGCAGATTTGACAGCATACAGGCAACTGAACAGACAGATCTCCAAATGCATGCGGCGGGACTTACGCAACTTCAATACAGCTCGTATTGAAGAAGCGATCGAGCGGAACCAGGGCTCCAAAGTCTTTGCCAGAGATCTGTCTGCCAGAAAAAGCCAACTGTCGAAGCTGAAGACCGATTGTGGCAGCATCGTTTCCGGGACACCTGAGATTTTGAGTGAGATTGAGAGGTTCTATGGGCAGCTGTACACATCATCGTTGGAGCCACACGCAAGTGTGAGTAACGATCCAAGAGCAAGTCTTATCCGACACTATTCCGATGATATCCCGGACGTCAGTCTGAGCGAGATTAGAATGGCTCTCCAGTACCTTAAAACGGCAAGGCCCCAGGTGAGGATGGAATTACAGCGGAGCTTCTAAAAGCGGGTGGAAAACCGGTACTTGAAGTCCTTCAGAAGCTCTTTAATTCCGTCCTCCATGGTGGCATTACACCGGAGGCGTGGAGCAGAAGTGCGGTGGTCTTGTTCTTCAAGAAAGGTGACAACGCTCTCTTGAAGAACTACAGACCGATTTCCCTTCTGAGCCGCGTCTACATGCTGTTTTCGAGAGTCATTACGAATCGTCTCGCATGCAGACTCGACGACTTGCATAGATGCGTTTAAGCGAAAAAAAAATTGTGAACCACCTTCAAACAGCAGTAATGAAATTAGTGAAATGATGAAATGGAGCTTAAAATAGAGCTAAATGACTGTGATCAAGAACAACTTCTTATGGATGTAGAAATCTCCTGTCTCCCAGAAGTAAAGGCGAAACCCAATTATTAGCCGAAAAACTGACTGTGAAGTTGTCTGAGGGGGATATTTTTAGCGCGGAGCGTATGGATCCGCCACGCAGCTGTGTCCAGGGAGAAGATATATCTAAACCGCGGCTGATAGTGGTGCGATTGATGCGGAGTTCGTTGCGTAATCAACTATTACGGAGTGCAAGAGTGGGTCGAGGCGTCGATAGTGCCGGCTTTAAACAGCCCGGCCTGCCAAGAAAATTTTATGTTAATATACATCTGATACGTACAAATCGTCAGCTTCTTTATAAGGTCCGCCAAGAGACCTCAGAGCATGGCTGGAAATATGTATGGACGCGTGATGGTCGTATTTACGTTAGACGTCGACACGATACTGAAGCACGTCGTATACGTTGCGACGTTGACATCACGAAGGTTTTTGGGGAAAATACTGTTGGCTTATAATATTTATTGTAAAAAAAGGGATTTTTTAAATATTTAACATGCTTAGTGTGCTTTAATAGCATAAATGATTATCGAACAATTTATAACGAATTGTATCGGTGTTATGTACTAAATTTCAATTATTTTTCTGCGCCTGATTGCTTATCGGCGCAACACATTCTCATGCTTATTATCTTAATATTTGTCGCGGGATTCCTCATGAGTGATGTGGTGCCAATATGTCATATATTTATTCATGAAGAAGGTGTTAAATTTATTAGTATTAACTTAATAAATATTTGTTATTTATTATATTTAATTATAAAGTGTGTTTCTGTATATATATTATGTTTGTATACCGTATTCCATTGCATGCTTCTCATTATATTTGTGCTAGACAATTTAATTATGAATAACTTAAGATTTAATGGTCGTTACTGTTGCTCATATAAGTTATTTTATAACGCCATGCATATAACAGTGTTGTTATTCGCAGTTGTCTATATAATTCTGTTTTTAAATAAACATACTGTAGTTACATACAGCTTTTCTTAGCATGGGCGCGAGAAAAAATAAAGTTAAGGTTAGCTTTCTTAACCCAGGCTCCAAAGGAACAAGGCATGATTAATTTATAGTGGCAATGCAAGAGCATGATGTAGATATCATGGCCTTAAATGAGACTTGGGTTCGAGAAGTTGAGGATGGCCGTGCACCTATAGTTCCCAATTACCGTCTACGTCATATTCCGCGATCTGATACAATACGGGCACGCGGTGGTGGGGTAGGATTTTACGTACGTCACACAATGACTGCTCGGGTGTGCGCACACCTTACTGCATTCCAAGTCGAGCAAATTTGGCTTAGTTTAAACATCAATGGGACAAAACTCATCATATCCAGGGCATATCACCCGTCATGGCTAGATAATGACACGTTTTTTGATGTTCTAACTGATATTATAACTTCTTTTTCCTTTGTTGCCTACATAATAGTACTAGGTGATTTCAACATTATTTATTAAATCGTGATTGTAACTCAGACAAATTAAAATATTTTATAAAATTACTATTTTATAAAATATTTTAATTTAACACAATATTAACACGACCTACACATTTCACTGAGCATAGCTTAACATTAATTGATATAATTTGTAGTGATCTTGCAGTCCCAAATTTCAAAGTAGATTTTATACCGAGTCTAAGCAGTCATGCTTTCATAGAAGCAGAACTCCAAATAACAAAACCAAAACTAACTCCCCGTAAAATCACATATCGTTCACTAAAAGTCATCGATATAAATGTTTTGATAATGACATTGACTATATTGACTGGGAGGCAATGTCAAACCTGGCAGATGTAAACGAGATGGTGCTTTAGTTTATCAACGCCATAATTATTATTTTTGATTGATACGCACCTATCAAAAGTACTCGTATCAAGGAAAATGCATATACAAAATGAAAAGCGTGCGTATTTCAATCAGTATATAAACCGTAACCTGAATAACTATAAAGCTCTCTGGAAGAACCTGAAACGTTATTCTGATTTAGCCCTCAAACACCATGTAACTGAAATCCTTGAGCACTTACAAAGCCTAGACAGACCGAACTCTCATTTTTGTACGGTACCCGGAAAAAGTGTAACACCAATGTCGAATCTTACTTATTACGAATTTCAGACTTTTGGAAACGTGTCTTTTGAGTTAAAGCCCAGTGATGGAACCACAGTTTCATAAGTAATACTTTCACTAAAACGCTGGGCAGTGATGGAATTTCACTTGAAATGTTGCTACTGACGCTTGCACGTACACTTAAAGTTATTTATATATATAAACGCGTCACTTCGCATATCTACTTATCCCGACGCCTGGAAAACAGCCATAGTTAAGCCTCTACCCAATAAAAATAATGAGTTAGATGTAAATGACTTACGGCCGAATAGTATTCCACCTTGTTTATCAAAATTACTGGAGAAAATCGTGTGTATGCAGCTTTTCTGTATTTCAATTCGGGTTCAGAAAAGCACGTAATACATAAAGAGCCTTAATGTATGTCGTTGACAATATCTTGACATCACAAGACATTGGACAAGGCATTAATGGTCTTGCTCAATTTTTTTCGGGCACTTGATGCCATAAATATTCCCTTATTGTTATCCAAAATGAGTTACTAAGGTTTTCAATTGCCCGCTGTTCGATGGTTCGACAGCTATTTATCCAATCGAATACAAATAGTATCAATTAACAAAAATGATGGTGCTCAGCTGTGCTGTCTTCATGCCCTGTAATAAGGGGAGTACCTCAAGGATCTATACTTGGTCCACTTATTTTTATTTTATACACAGCAGACTTATGTCGCCATATAAGGCAATGCAAGTTCCACCTATACGCAGACGATATACAGATTTATCTGCCATTTTTTCCTAACGACCTAGAAAGAGCAGTATAAAAAATAAATGAGGATTCGGATCACATCTCATTATGGTCAGAAACAAATACACCTGTGCTTAACTCATGCAAATCTAAATTTATTTATTTAACACCAACAAGACACACTAACAAAAGCATAATATTTTTACAAAAAATCATAAAAACTAAGTGTTGACTTAATTACAGGTGTTACACACATTTCATAAAAAATAGACACAAGTATACATATATGTAGTGAATTAAATTGAATACAAAAATTAAAAGATCAATAAATAAAATCATAATTTAATATTATATAATAATTTAAATCATGCATAATCTACTACTGTTATTTTCATAAGTAATTTTATAAACGTTAAACATATCAAAAAGAAACACAGTAATAAATTATAATATACAATCATTAGTTAATCACAATTTAGCTTTTACATTACTAGTAAGAAAAAAATAAATACATCTTTACTGTGAATTAGTTGAGGAATATAAATGTGATAAAACGACGTTTAAATTTCCAAAGATTATCTGAAAATATGTCAATACCAACTTTTCTACGAGTACCTTTATGTTTATTATCAGTAGTCATTATGGCACCAATACAATTCTTATGTGATAAATAATTTATATATAGCATTATAACTCAACATCAATCTAAGCGCGCTTGACGTGGAACGTGTGCTCGTTTCTACGAATGATGTTTTGGATGTGCGTTCGTGAAATTTGGCGGCTGGAATTAATCCGAACAATTCCTCAGAGCACTCCCCGTGGTAGATTCAAAAGAAAATGCAACCCCATATCATCGAACAGCCGCGTTTCTTGGCAGTTTTAGACACATGGCCACAAAATTTTTGAATATTTACCTATACGGGAAACTAAATCTGTAAACGGTTTTAAAGCGCAATTAAAAAAAACAACTTTTAGCATTTCAAAAATCATTATTTTATGTGTATTGGCAGGTTATTTCATAAATACGATTTAATAAATATATATGGATAGTTAATGTGTATATAATATATAATATAATACATTATAAATATATTTAATATAGTGTGTATAGGTACATGTATTTATGTGTATTTTTTGACTTTTGTATATACTTGGAAATGTATAATTTGAGCAAATGGTTGATTAATTATTTTTTAAATGGAAAGTTAGCACCGATAACGGTGCGGGCGCAATACAGAATCAATATTCAGGGCTCCGCTGAAAATCAGCGCTGCTGCAGTACCTGCGGTAGCATATGTTGAGACGGAGTCTTTTTTGGCATCACCTCACTCACTCTTGCTGAGATTAATTTATTTTTATTTATGTTTTCCATCTTGTACCTTGTATGTATTTTTATTTACTTCTAAATGTAAATTTTTTGAGTGTATTGATGCTAATAAAACATATTATTATGTCCATATCTATGTCATCGGTTTTTAACAGGTCTGCAATATTTCAGATTATTCAAACGTCTAGAAGTGGGTGAAAACTGAATGATAAAATTCCATTACATTCATACATACATGGATACATACAGGACAAGTTCATATGATTTTTTTAAATAAAAAGACACCAGCGCTTCTTGCCTAAAAATATTTCGAAAACATGTTAAGCGCCGCGTAATAATTGTTCTATAACCTTCTGAAAAATGAGAGAAGGCTTGCGTCTGTACTGCAGCCTATACGTTATTACCTCTGATAATTAAGATGGAATGCCTCACAGCTTGTAATTACACTCGTTTTCTTTAACCTTCAGACCGAAATAGCAGTGCATACACGCTTGGGGTGTTGCCTGGCCAGACGAACTCCTCGGCAGAAAAGGAGCCCTACCACCTTGACGGCTCCGTGGTGCAGTGGCTTAGCAATGAGTTGCAGCGCTAAGGGCCGCTGGTTCGAATCCCGCGAGGTGCAAGTATTTATAATGCCTACAAATAATTGTTCATGGTCTGGATGTTTGTCCTTGTGAAAATTATGTATGTAAATTGCCTCCGCGATACATAAGAAGAGTGTAAGTTTTTCAAAAAAAAAATGGAAAGGAAAGTAAAAATGCTAGAAAATAACTAAATTATCGAAATTGTGTCTTTTTACAATATGTTTTGTTAAACCTTAAACAAGGAAGACATCTACCAAAATTGTTCATGCTAATAACGGTGCCGCAGTTTGATTGAAATTTTACAAGCGCTTCACAATCAAGTGACGTAGTAATTAATGAAATTGCTCTTGTAGTTCGGAGATCGGGTATGTTAAAGATAATAATTTATTCTGTGCCGCTTTAAACGAGAGCGCCATGGGTATTGGAAATTAAATTTTTACCAAGAATAAGTCTTTAATGTAGGGTAAATTTAAACTTAATATTGGATTCTAACTACGATGATACTGGAATATTTAGACTCATTTGGAAGTTGCAGTACTGAATATTTAATTATTTATTTATTCTTTTATTGCAAACACCTTCAACTAGGGGTTACAAATGGCGGACTTATTGCCCTATGGCATTCTCTACTAGTCGACACTGGGAAACAATAAAGATGTTGGTAGACGCAAATTTAGGACAAAGCAAACTTGAAAGAATAATTTTTGGTCATTCGATTCTGTTCTATGTTTGAAATATAAAGTCTCTAGCTGATCAGGAAGTTAGTTTAAAATCAATTACTAAATTCGACATTCACGAAAGCGTGTTAATAAAAACTTAGTAAATTAGCTAAACTACTGTCTAAGGTAGTTGCCTCAAACGGTCGGTCTGAGTGCTGATCGTCTTCAATATAGTCTCTGCCGTGCTTGAAAAGGCTATGCCGTTTATAAATCGTCGTTTTTCCAGGGCCTGAGTAAACAAGTGACATCTCTTCCATAATGATATGTGGCGCTTTCCTTGCTTAGTGACGAACTTAACTACGGTACAAAACTCATTTTTTTCCATAGTTAGTGTTCACTTCCAGATTGACTTGTTAATCCTGTGATATCTCAAAAGATAATGAATCGATCTGGCTGAAACTTGGTATTTATAGTTGTATTGTGTCACTAAGTAGTAACCGTTAAAAAAATCTTGACCCACTTTAATGAACTTTTTGACCCAACCCCGTATTAATTCCTATTCTATGTAAATGAATATAATAAGAATGACATATTTAAATAAATAATTTTAATGTCGCCCAGACCGAATCATTCCCGGGGGCCAGTTTCAACGGAGACTAGCCATCTGCGCAGGACAGGATTAAAGTGCCCAAGTCTATGCGCAAGCACGGGTGCACTATCTATTCCCTCAATCTCGTAGTCCGATGGGACGGTAATTCGACACGACCGGAGAGAGATCAGGCGCAGAACCAACGGCTTTACGTGGTTTCTGAGGCACGGGGGTGAAACACCGCCAACTTCCTAACTAATAACTAATTTTGGCCCAACCCGGAATTCGAACCCGGGACCTCATGATCAGCAATCACGTTTACGGCCAGTAGACTTTTAAATAAATACAACTGAGTTTTAGTGCTCCCACCCAGAAAGTTTCTTCATTCTTCTACACTAGCCCTAATAGTCAATTGTTGGACTTGTGCCACTCTCATTGTATTAAGGATCTGCTCTAATCGTCACAATTGGCAGGCGGATTGGCAATCGCACTAGCTGAAGTTTCTTCCCAAGACAGAAGCTTTTTCCGAACCAGTGGTAAAAGTAAAAACATTAATTCTTATTGAAAGTAATATTATATTATATTGAATAAAAATTATAAAAAATAATCATAGATGCTAGTCGGGTAGATAAGATACCTGGCGTAGATAAGATGGTTACCGCCATCTATCGGAAGCCATAAGATTGTTCATATTTCTTAGTCACTTCTTACGAAACGAAATTGGTTAAGTATAAAATTTAATTTTTTTTTTACCGTGTAGTGGCGGTGTAAGAGGCGACTAAGAGAAACAAATCAAAAGATGGGCAGCAGCGTCTCCCTAATAAGGACTAAAAATAAAAAACTGCGGTTGCTAACCCGATTGCCAATCGTCGCAACTATGGCATATATCCCTCCTATGAGGCAATCTATGGGGAGGTTTATGGCAAGCAACTCGTTGCCGGCCGGCAAAAATGCATGTGTATTGTGTACGTATTGCAGCCGTGTGTGTGTGTGCGTGTGCGCGGGCCGAAGTAGAAGCGACGCGTTGAGATTGAGACTCGAAATTGACTTGTGAAATGATGAAATGTCTCCTTGTTCAAGCGGCAGTAGTTGAAATATTTTTAGAGTCCATTTCCAACTTTTAAAATAGGTTATAATATGTTCCTTCCAAGTATTTTATTTTTAAGATTGCATGAATTCAAGATTTGACTTCTCTGCGTTGATTATATTTTCGTCTTAAATGTAAGAGATATAACAAACAAATACAACGACTTGACGAGACCATTTTTACGTGCTGTAGAACTGAAGTCTGTGTTAGTACTGCCCAAAAACCGAGCGTAGAACGGCACCGACACGACCGTCGCCGTGCCGGAAAACCGCGCTGTTACTACAGCAAATGTCACAAATATGTAGTCATCTCTCAGAAACTCATATTTGCGCTACTGACTTCAGCTGCCTCTGATGAAGCCCCGGCTCGAAATGAGGTAAAAAAATATCAGCAAGAAAATTACTTTCTGTGTGATGTGATGGAATTCCGACTCAGCAGACGCTATTTTTCAGCGGAGACCCGATAAATATTGGTTTTAGTATTACGCCCGCTTCGTTATTGGTGTATATTCATTAAAAATAACAAATCAACAATTCACTCAAAGTATACATTATCAACTTGATAATGGCTTTGAGGGAATTGTTAATATTTTAATATACCTATTGTTAAATTAAAAAAAAGTTGAAGTTTAAAAATTGTTAATATATTGGTAATATAAAATAAGTTGATAATATCAAGTGTATACATAAAAGTAAAAAAAATACATATACATACGGAAAACCCATCATCATCATCATCATCATTATTACAGCCCAACATAGGCCTCCCCAAGGGATGCCACAAAGCACAGTCCTGAGCCACCTGCATCCATCGACTTCCTGCATGTTTTACCAGGTCGTCACTCCATCTAGTGGGGTGTCACCCTACACTTCACCTACCGATACCACTCGATAACCTTTTTTCCACATACACACACATAAATATTATATAAATTCACAATGTCATTGGCGTAGGTCGAACCCGGCTTGCTCTGCCGGGCTGCGTTTAGAGCGAGCGCTTTGCCCCTGAACTAACACAGCTCTTTGTTTCGTTTTTAAGTCAGCTTGTTTTAAACCATCTGTGACGATAAAATAAAAAAACAAACAAACAAATATTTGGCAGTCTCTCGTCTCAAGGGTTTGGGTAAGTGGCGTAAATATGAGTCTCAGAGAGATGACTAAATATTTGTGCCATTTGCTGTAGAAACTATCGGTCCGTGGGGTCCCTGTGTGGGAGGAGACCCTGGACGTGGACTGTATCCGCGACTGAACGTCACTGCTGGTTCATTTCTCGCTCAAAGACTAAGTATAGCCATTCAGCAAGGAAACGCAGGTTATTTTTTTATTATAGTTTTTTAATATTGTATTTTTTCAATGTTATGTAAATAAATGAGTTAAAACAAATACATAAACGATATATCAGATACTAACAGTGTAGTGGCGGTGTAAGAATATCCTCTATTCAATATCGTCCCGTGGGTGTTGTAAGAGGCTACAGTGGGAAACTGAAACAGGAGATGGGCAGTAGCATATTCCTAATAACAATTCATAACTCATTATTTCTTATTTGCATAGAATGTAGGAGGTACATATTTATTATTTAAAGTAATAAATATAACTACTTTTACGGATTTTATCACCCATGGTCATGACCATGGTGATGCCACGTCGTCGGTGAGATCGTCCAAAAATGTTACTGGAT
Organism: Parnassius orleans; assembly: GCA_029286625.1. NCBI lineage: Eukaryota > Metazoa > Arthropoda > Insecta > Lepidoptera > Papilionidae > Parnassius > Parnassius orleans. Next base: position 185,345 of record JAGSMP010000401.1, read on the forward strand.
GAGTATTTCCATTTCCAAATTTCGGCTTTTCTATTGTTACATTATGCATTTATACACAATATTTTGTCTAGGATCATTTGCCTAAGAGGTGCTCGCCCCGGACACCTCTCCTTGATTTATTTTAATTTGGTTACCTTTCGTTTGGTTAATAAATTTTTCCTCAAGTTCTTTTATTTTAACCTCAAAGATTTTCACTGCATTTTTAATTAATTTCTGAAGCATCTTCATATCATTTTTAGACTTGGCTTTAATTGAGTTTGAATTTTTATTGTTTTTAGCCATTTTTTTTTTCTTTTTTTTCACTTTTAATTTTTAGCACTTTTTGTGTCCTTCACTTAGTTTAATTGAGTCTTTCCACTTATTTCACTTTAAATTTTATTTCGCTCAGTTATGCACACACCTTAAATGAAATAACCAATTTTAATATTGCGTGATCGTCTTAATTAGGACCCTTATTTACGTTGTGTTTATATAGTAACTTAGTTCTTTTAGGCATCTCTTGGAAGAATGAATATTCACGAGAGCAATCGAAAGCTGTTGGTAGTGCCTTATAAGCTAAAGAACCCCGTTCACGAAGACAGGGCTCAAAAAAGGTTAAGAACATTAAATCTTCTCTACTCCACTTGTGTCAGGTTCACATTAGTCAATTCCTTATTAATTAATACCTTCCCGCTTGGAAAAGGCTCACAATATTTATATCAAATACCAGATACAAAGACTTCGCCCTCCCACATTTAAAAAAATGTGGGGGAGGCACACGGCCCCACACACGCCGTGTGCGGTGAGCGCCAACCAACCAACGCGCTCCCCCCGAAGGTGACGTTAAGTTGGGAACTGGACCGTAGTCCACAGCAAAATAACTGGCGTACCAGTAAAAGAGGACTTGGCCCCTTGGTAAACATCGACCGAAGTCGCGCATGTCAATGCGTGTAAACGCCATACAGAATACGATCAAATCCAGCCACACTGAATGTACGTCACACGGATTGGGCAACAATAGGCACACTGGCCATAAAAAGCCCTCCGTGAGCGCCACCACCTGCCAGACCGCCGTTACTGCAGACGTGATGTAAGTGTAAGGCATCACCACCAATTGCGTGATCAGCACGGCCAATTAACCGCAGAGCGTGTCATGAGTCTACCGCTCACCTCAAGGGAATGGGGTCCCACGTTGCGCGGCTTTCGGCCACAGCCTTGAGAGCCTCCTCAGATTCTCCCTCCAGCACCACCCGCATGAGGTTGACACATATGCTCCACCAACCAATACAATGGCAGATATAGCCAACAGGCAGTTAATAATTCCCAGAATAGTAATAATTCGCCATCAGAAAGGGTTTGTATCACAGACGTTAAGTATATGCTTTTTTCGATCATGTTTGTCTCACCCACCAAAAAGTTGCCTTCAATCATTCAAAGGTGGGAAATTTATAGAGATATATTATTATATTGTTATATAAAACATCATGGAGATCAGACAGTCTGCAGCCCCGTAATGAAGGGACCCGACTTGGGCAAAGCTACTTAGGTTGTGAGTCAAACCAAGACGCAGAGAGCGTCATTGAGAATAGCGACCCGCCAAACATCCATCGCGCAGAGACGCAATGCTGCAAAACGCAACGAGCATCAATACGACTATTGTCGGGCTTACAACATCCCAAGGTCCCCCATAAAATCCCAGCAGACATCACCACCCGCATACCTCCATCGACCACAACCACAAGATGTGTCGAATCAGGCGCAGAACACCCGCAGATCCATCACAAGACGCAATACCGCAAGTAGCAGTAAGCATCAATGCAACTATCATACGGATGGCGCCCCTCACAACACATCCATATGATCCCTATCGACTTTGGTAACAAAATTGGTAATGTTGTTAACTAAAAAATACCACCAATGTATCACAGTAGCACGCTACTGAGACGTCAGTAGCCAAAACTCCACGTATCATAACGCTATTGCACTAAGACATGGAGTTGAGTATGCTTGCTGCACTTAAAAGTACTACCAAACACACTCACCCTAATCCGAAAAATAGCCGACGTATCATAACGCTATACGCTAAGACGCCGCCCACAAACGGTAGGGGTGTGCGATGTCCACGGGCATGTAGTATTGCTACAACAAACCCGCTTACCACCGGCACTAAGATGATATGTCTAGGACACATCGGTTAACGAGTCCAAGTTTACCTCGGTCTCGGACGCTGTGAAGCAATCTACACGCCACTATACGAGGGTGATCAAAGTAATGATAATCAGTTTACTTCAGGTCCGCAAAAATCCAAAAATTTTTTGCTTGCTTATATACTCACTACGTCAGCCTAAAAATCATATAAATAGATCACGTTTCCGGAATACATTCATTTGAATACGAACTGTCAAAGAGATAACATCAACATGGAGAAAACGAAATTAGAGCTGTCATCGTACCTCTGTTTGAAAAAATGTCTTCAAAAGACATACACAGTGACTTAGTGAAACATTGGGGACTCTGCTCCTCCATATTCTACAGTTACGCTGGGCCAGGAGGTTTAAACTGGGCAGAACATCCACTGAAGATGAACATCGCGAAGGACGCCCATCCGCCCTCACTGAAGACAACGTGAAAAAGTCGAAGATGTTGTGTTGGCAGATCGAAGAGTGACCATCAGGCATGTAGCTGAGGTCACAGGGATCATATGGCAGCGTTCAAAGAATCCTTGAACGAGTTGCATATGAAAAGGTCTCTGCGCGTTGGGTACCCAGAATGTTAACCGACGAGCAAACGAAAATCGAGTTGACATTTCGGTCAATCGAAAGTTCAACAGATCATGAAAATTTTTGTTCCGTTTTGTGACTATGGACGAGACCTGGATCCACCATTTTGATCCTGAAACGAAACAACAATCGATGACTTGGCGAGCCTCCTCACCATCGCCAAAGAAATTCAAAGTTCAAGTTCGGCGGGAAAGGTTATGGCATCTGTTTTTGGGACGCTCAAGGCATAATTATGGTGGAATATTTGGAAAAGGGCCACTATTACGGGCTCTTACTAGGCAGACCAAATAAGAAGATGCAGGAGAGCCATTAAGGAAAAAAAGACGCAAACTGCGAGCTGGAGTTCTGTTTCCCAAGACAACGCACCGGCTCACAAAGCCGCAGTTGCGATAACGCCATTCAAAACGGGATTCGACTGCTCGAACACCCTCTATTCGCCAGATCTAGCTCCTAGTGATTTTACCTCTTTCCTCGGCTCAAGGAACGCCTCCAGGCCAGAAATTCGAAGACGATAGCGAAGTAATGGCCGCTGTTGAAGCATTTTGGGAGGTCAAGACAAAATTTTTCAAAGGGAATCTGGGTTTAGAAAAGATGGACTAAATGTATTGATTTGTTAGGAGACTATGTAGAAAAATAAATTATTATTTTAACTTTAATTACCGTGTTTTATTTTCATTATCATTACTTTGGATCACCCTCGTAATAATCCTTTTCATGTCCCATTTCTTTCAATATAATGCTTTTACGTATTGGAGACCTTCCACATATTTGCTTTATTTCATAGACCATACTATTATAGGTATTTTACATATGGGACTTCAAGTCATAATAATGCTTAAACATCATAGAGACCTTCTATATTAATGCTTTTATATCGTAGACCTTACTATCATAAGTCCCTAATATAGGACTATACATTGTTCAACAGTACTAGTAGCAGTCGGTCAGCCGACCACCCCATATATATGTACACCCATGGGTATGTGTCTCCGGCAACGGCCTCATATAAGGCAATCATTACATGAACACTCTCTAGTAATACAAGAACACCCTCCAGTAATACAAGAACACCCTCATTAACTTGGGAAAATTTTTGATCCATTTTTTAATTATATTAAAAATGTTATTTATCTCTATTATTGCAATATAATCGTCTTGTACAGCTATTATTTATTCCATTTTGAATATTTTAAGCACAGTTTTAATAAATTTAAAGGTTTTGAAAGTCAATATTAAGCCTTTACTATACTATAACACTTAATATTCGAAATGAATATATTTAAACTTTATGCTTATTAACGCATATTAATTGTTCAAATTATTATATATATGATATAATATTAAATGTCTCTTTATTGAATTTAATTATTATATATTAATAGTAATAATAATGAGCCGTCATAGTAGCAATTGGGAATATTTTTAACTACAATGTCACACACCACAACTGTTCTATTAGCAATCAGAGTCAAACTAACTCGACTAGTGACCCAAATCTTAACATCTCATTTTTTCCTTAGCAATAAATAATGTTTTGAGTACCTACCCCCATAGTTAAACATCAATATAACGCGACGCACTTAAATTTCCTAATAACACAAGTCACTTTCTGTATCCATGAAGTCCGAGAGCGACGTTATAAAAAACATAACTACTTATGTTTTTATAACGTCGCAAGATTCATGCGCATCAAGAGGTTGAAAAAGGACGCTAATTGAGATTCAAGCCCAACCAAGCGAACTGAATTATGTGCTTTAGTCTGCTGATGTATTGATTTAAATTAATAATTTTGGTACAAAAAAAATAAAGCAATTTTTTGACTTACGTGCTTTAGTCCGCCGGCCCTAGTAAAAAAACTGTAGTTCCCAACCCGCCCGCCAAGTGTGGCAACTATGGCACAATCCCCTGAGGTAATCCATGGAGTAGGCCTATATTAAGCTGTGGAATTTTATAGGCTGTATGAATCTTAATACGTTACCACCCTCTCTGGTATTAAAAAAGTGTAAAGACAAGTCGTTAAAGAAAATTAATCAAATGTAAATTGCTACATTACGTTGAGTTAAATTTTATCGCTCTGTTAAACCATAGCGGCCTTTCAATCACTTGGGTTACGGAATTAATTTCTTCTATAATCGCTTCCAGGCCATAAAAGAGATTTTATTAATAAAGTCGTCACTTCAACCGTTATAAAGCTGCAGATTTAATTTTAAAAATTACCCCGAGTAACTTTTATTAATTACTAGCGAACCACCCTGGCGTCGCCTGGATAGAATTTATTAATGTCATGTTCACTTCGGACAGAACATAGCCTAGATCCCACCTAGCATTGCTTTTTTTGCGAACAAAAGTTAAGTTAATATAAAAGCCCGAACAGACAGATAGACAAACAGACAAACATTTTTAAAATATTCATTTATATGAATGAATGAAAGAAATTAAATTAAACGAAATAATGGTGAACCAAATAAATAAATATAATAAGTAAGCAAAAACATTTTTTTTAATTTATTTTTTAAATGCAAACGAATAAAATAAGACTATCAGGCAAACATGGCGGATTCAAATTAGGGTCGACACTCGCTGACTTGCTAGCACGCTTCTAAAATTATCTTTCTCACGAACAATTGGTATATTTAAAACTTGGCATAATCTTTTTCCTGAATATAACCAGCGGACTTTTGTTTCCGTTGATGAAGACACTAAGGTTCAACTTCTATCGACTTTCCTTAGGGTTTCTCGCTCCTTGAAGTAAATACTCTTCTACAATAGATTGAATAGCAATATTAAAATGTTTATCAATACGTCTATGTTATCTTCTTCATCATTATCATCATCATCATTACAGCTCTTCACAAGTCCACAACTTAAGATAGGCCTCCCACAAGGAATGCCACAAAGCACGGTGTTAAGCAACCTGCATCCATCGACTTCTTGCATGTCTTACCAGGTCGTCCCTCCATCTAGTGGGGGGACGCCCTACACTTCGCCTACCGGTACGAGATTGCCACTTGAGAACCTTTTTCCCGCCGGTTGTCGGTTCTTCGAGCTATATGGCCGGCCCATTGCTACTTCAGCTTACTAATCCGTTAGGTTATGTCGGTTACTTTGGTTCTAATACGGATATCCTCATTTCTAAGTTTATCAGATCAGGTTAGGAGTACCCTTAACCGACGAGCGTGTATGCGTAGATATATGGATGTAAAGGAGGCGAGAGAGGTGTGTCAGGATCGTGCCAAATGGAAGTCCGTAGTCTCTGCCTACCCCTCTGGGTGACAGGCGTGAGTGTTTATGTTATGTTAGAAACTTTGTGCGTAGCCCTCTCCATAGCTCGCTGAGTGACCCTGAGCTTCCTCATAAGACCAGCAGTAATTTTCTCCCCTATATCGTTATAGACAGTACACTGCTAGATATGAGTATCTCCCGTTTAGGACAATTACCACGCTTCGAAAGAGAATGTTACGTAAAATCAAAGTAACGTCATTTCATACGTGGTAAAGCCACGCTGCAGCAATATTATGCTTGTAGCACGAATGGCTCGGCCCAACCGGGGTAGGACCACGCTCTCACAGTTTTTCTTTGTATTACATGTATATTTAAGTCGTACTTCACAAACTGTAGCCGTGACTGAAAGCTAAAGACATGCAAGTACAATAACCAACAAAAGGTATTTGACGCGACTAGCTACTTTAAATAATAGACTGTTTGCACTGTTCCTGTGTACGCTTTGTTTCATTCAGTACAGTCATGCGGTAACTACGTAAACGCTGAGTGAACAACTAAAACTTAATACATAGTTATATAATATTTTAGATGGTAGAACTCATTTTTGCCTGTAAGTCCGCCTGGGTAGCGGCAGGTAATAGAGAAGGACCCTTTTATCTGCCTTTAAGTAGTATTGCCTGCACTACTGTGTTACAGTCTGAGGGTATATAGAGCCAGTACAATTACAGGCGGTGAGGCATTCCATGTCTTTCAGAGGTGACAACACATCTGTAGCCTCTTTTGTTAGAAGCAAGTCGCAGGTATCCATGGGCTGCTACTTACCAACAGGTGGATTATAACTTTGTTTTTCGGTGACAGTTTTATAAAAAAAAATAAAAAAATACCTATCATAGGAATAAATAGCAAAAAACCAAGCGTGATAATTTTTTTAAATATTAAATCATTCCATCTTAGTCCTCGGAGTTAACACCTCATCTGCAGCCTTTTTCTGCAGTTGGCTAAAAGTGTCCATGGACTGCATTTGTTTCTTCAGTTTTATAAAAAAAAGCAAATATTTCATAATAATTTAAAAATGGAATCAAAATGTCATAGTGATCCTTTTTGTTGTAAGAATTGACTAGAGGACTAACTAACTAAAATATTCGAAAGATGTCGTGGCCTCCAATTAAATTTATTAAACTATCTATATACTCGTAAATGTCATATCATGTGTAGTGCTTCACTTCGCCGCTCTGAGCAGCAGAGTCAACACTATCAAACGTCGAATATTGTGATCTATAGTCAAATATGAATTAAAATACTGAAAACCACTAATAAGTTTATTTAGTATCGCGCAAGTACAAGTTAGACAGTTTAAATTATTGCATCCAAAACATTCCTCATATAGATAAAAATAACTAATAAAAATAAAAATTACATTTGCTATTTGACTTGAATTATGCTTCGATTGGTCGTACTCACAAAGAACACAATATATGCGCAGGCGGCCTTGAACTCTGCTATCAACAGGTTTTTTAGTGCAAGTTTACCTCTTTCTAAGCATAGTAAAGACGTCAGAACACACAAAATGTCAACATAAGCAAATTGTGCTTTGTACGCTTGGCAGGCATATTGGCAATCGCAGTTTTTTATCATTTTACGTTGATAATCAGAAAGATGCTGCTGCTCATTTCAGTTCGTGTTTCCCAGTGAAGCCTCTTATGACGCCCACGGGACGATATGGGGTAGTGGATATCCTTACACCGCCACTATGCGGTTACAATATTTTAATGCTCCTACAATAACAAAATTACGCATATGTCATTGTAAAAACGCACGTCATTATAAATTCGACTTTGTTTTGTTTTTAGATTTCAAATATTTCGTAGGTGGGCCCCTTTTGCCTTAGTCCGCCTACCACCTTCTTGCCTTTTTTATCACTAAGCAAATGATTTCTTATATTTACGCGAACACGACACATAAAATAAAACTAATTTTACGGATTTTAAATTCGTTTAATTTAAACTTTTTAATTCCCGACGTTTCGGGTGCTTTACAGCACTCATAGTTACATGGGGGGATAGAGGCGTTTGACGTCCCGATGTCATAGTTATTCCGGCTACCTTCAGTTTTTGTATATTAATTTTTGGTCGAACCTACGCAGAACGAGCTTACAGTATCTTGGAGTCTTGCAGTGGTATGCTTGTGTTTGGATTTAATTTTATTAATTATAGGACCCCAAGTAGATTGGTAGCACCCATCCGATTTTTTTATTGAAATTAGGATATTTTAATTTCAATAGTACATAATTCATCCTTGGTAGGAATCGGTGTTCTCTTACGAGGATTTGTGGTCTATTAAATTAGATGTAATGGCGGGGATAATCTTGAACAAGTTCACAGAATACAGACTTCCCGGAGCGTCGGTGCTTCACGTCAGCTATATGTTCTTTAACACTGGTTTTTATAGAATTTTTGTTTGTCCTATGTAAGAGAGACCACATTTACAATCAAGCTTATACACTCCTGCATCTTAAGAAAAAGGTAAGAATTGAGTAATCTTCTTCGGCGGCTCGTAGTAGGTTTTAATGAAAACTCGCTTCAAGATGTAGCAAATCTTGTCTGTGACTCCTCTGACATATGGTAGTAAAGCGAGCACACGCTCGATAGGGCGCTTGGTCACTCAAACGCAAGGTTACAAAGGGGCAAACGCAGAAGATTTTAAACGAAAAAATAATTTAGTAAGTACTTACTTAATAAAATAAAAAAATATACTTGCTATAGGGAATTAGAGCTTCCAAAGCGCGTCCCGTCGTCTTCATTACTCCTACATCGCCCTCACCTTACTTTCTTAAGTATCCTCTAAGGTCCTCACTCTCTTATTACGTATTTCATTCACGCGTTACGTGCCTTATTTATTTTGCATCTGAAGTAGTTTATAAATTAAGATAGTTTAAATTTAATTATAATTTGTAATATATGGCCGCCGTAATTTGATAGAACACAAATCTTCACAAAAGATTACCGATTCCTACCAAGGATGATACACGAGGCAATTGAAATTAAAAACATCCTAATTTCAATAGAGAAGATGGATGGACTATCTGCTTGGGATCCTATAATTAATAAAATTAAAGCCAAACTCAAGCATACTATTGCAAGGTTTAAAGATAGCTCGTTCTGCGTAGGTTGGACCAAAAATAATATCCCAAAACTGAAGGTAGCCGGGCTAACTATGACATCAGGACGACAAATGCTTCTGTACCCCCCACGTGACCATGGGTGCTTTAAACAAAACCTGAAAGTAGCTGGGCTAACTATGACATCAGGACGACAAACGCCTCTGTACCCCACGTGACCATGGGTGCTGTAAAGCACCTGAAACGTCGGGAATTAAAAAAGTTAAAATTAAACGCGATAAAATCTGTAAAAGTAGTTTCTTACTTATTAAAATTAGTTATAAGAACACAACTGGGGAGTCATAATATACGAAATTATTACAGGAATATTCATTTAATGATATCAATTTAAAATAAAAAAATCGGTGTATCCCAAGGTAGTATAGGACCTCTACTTTTTTAAACCATAATATATAAATGACCTACCAGACAATGAAATTACAAAACGATTTTATTTACAGACTAGCTTTTATCCGCAGTTTCGTTCGCGTGGGCTTCAACATTTCGGTGTGTGTGCTAGTTTTTTTTTGGATTCTCAAGGACTTGAACGTAGATGATTAATATTTGGCATAGATATTACTTCGGGGGGAAAAGTTTCTTCGTATTTTATATACAAATTTTTTTTCAAAGTTTAATTTCATTTAATTATAATATATATCTGCCATTTTGTTCAATAACTTGTTGCCATCTTGTAGGTAGTGACATAATCCCGTTGCTGTAGAAATCTTGGGATTATTGATAAAAAAGTGCAAGGTTAGGAATATATGGTGGATTTATAGACACTTCCCAACTAAGCTCTCTCAATTTTTGCTGAGTGGCCAAAGATATGTGTGGTCGGGCGTTATCATGATGAAAGACCACTCCTTTTCAGTTGACCAATTCCGGCTGTTTTTTCTTAATTTCTTGCTTAAGTCTCATTAGTTGTTGGCAGTAGAGATCCAAGTTGATGGTTTTGCCCGAAGGCAAAAGCTCATAATAAACGATGCCCTTCTAATCCCACCATACACACAGCATCATCTAATTGCGTGTTAATCCGGGTTTCGCTAAAGTCTGTGGAGCTTAACTACCATTTGACGATGATCTTTTTGCACGTTCTTGTCGTAAGTGATCCACTTTTTATCATCAATCTTTTCGGACTGAAAACGCTTAAACCAACTTTATGCTACTCTTACTGACACTGCATTAGGTCCATAAACATCACAATTTTTTTTACGGCTTGAGTCGCATTTTTCCCTTTTTTGTAATAAAACTTCAGAATGTATCGAATTTCTTCGTTAGATTCACTCATTTTTTCCGGACAGAAAATAACTGAAAAATGGCGGGAAAGTTGTTTTTACCTTTTATTTTTATTTTTCTTAATGTTTTATAAGTATTGATATTAAAACCAGCCAGATACAAACAGCACAACCAAAGAGATTTTTCTTCAATTTTATACAAACAAAATACGAAGAAACTTTTTCCCCGACCTATTATAACATGCTACAGGAACACTTAAATGATTAAGTTTTTCAGAATTGCATTAATATCATAATATATCTAGAAACACAAGCTATTTTTATATCGGGCGTGTCTTCCGATGTATCCATACGAAAGGTAAATTGTCTTGGAATCAAAACTGCGTTATTTACGTTTTACATTACATTTTTGCACGGCTGTTAACCACATCTCTCTAATAATAACACATACAACGATCCCACGAGTTATTCCATTCCATAGAGATAAAAATATTAAGTGGACTTAATTTTCAATTATTTATAACAGATAACTTGATAACAAATGAAGTTGGTGAAATTAAAGCCATGCCGATACACACCCAATATATTCAACTAAAGAGCTCTCTTAATCACAGTTTTGCGTACACAGTATCCAATATAACAGTGTCATTAGTCATTTCACCAAGCCTGGTAATTGCGATAAATCATCTCGATAATGGCCACCGGTATATTTAAAGTTATGATTCTAAACGAATAAGTTATTATGGTATTCAGTAGCATTCTATTATTTAATTTTATCAGTGACTTATCATTTGTTCATTTAACAGTAAGTAGATGGCGCTATTATTAGACGAAATAAAGAGCAAAGCTCAAACATTTTTTTGTTATATAAATAAGGCAAAAGTGATGTTGATTCTGTTAAAATTTCTGCTTCTGTTAAAAAATACGCTATCAGCGCCGCTAGCGGTGAAAAGCGATTTGACGATATGACCATATCATGAAATAGCTATTTAAATATTAATATCGTCAAACAATCTCTGTTCATTGATTTGGTATATCATGACATGGTCAACAAACAGTGTTAAATATCATAAAACGACACCATTATACGAAGGGATAGACTATTTTATGATATGATCAGTTCAACGATCTGGCTACGACATACATAAAAATCTCTTTGATCGAACTATAAGGATAATGAAAATAGAGACTAGTTTTAATCAGTTTACATATAAATTAGTAATTGAACTAAATACCATATCAATTTTCATATTTTTAATAGACGTTACTATTATCTACTTAAATTATTAAACATTTAACATGAAAAACGAAAAAACTAAGAAATGAACTTTAGGGTTTTCAATTTTTTTAAATCTCATTATTTAAACATATACGAGTAATTGCAAGTTATTTATATTATTAAATTTATTATTAACTGAAGGCTACATTTATTACTTTTTCCATTTTATGATATACGACACTGTTTTGAAAACTATAACGTAGATCGTTGGCGTAGTTTCAAATTAATACACAAAGGTTAGAAGTAATTAGAAACTTTATTTATAAATATTGTATTTATTTGAAAAAACACCCGCCATCCCGCCTATAACTATTATAATCATATACAATATAAAAAAAAATATCGAAAGAAATGAAAATACTTAACCTTTTGTTTGAAATTCCGAAAAAAAAAATCTTATAAAAAGTAATCTATAAGTTGTCCCAAGTTACTTTGAAAATTGGTTTATACGATAGGGTGACAAACGAGCACACAGTCCACTTGTTGGTAAGTGGTTGCTGTGACCTATAGACATCTACATCTATCCCCAATAAATAATCAGAATGTAGATGCGTTGTCACCCGTCAGGACTAAGATGGAATGCCTCTTATCCATTAAAAAGGATCTCCGGTTCTCTACACTCACCATAAGAAACACAGCAGTGTAAAGCTGCTATTTTGCGCTGGTATTCTCTGAGAGCGTGATCCTTCTCTGGTTGAGCCGACTCATTCGTGCTACAACTATACTACTAATATAGCTGCAGCATGGCTCTATCACGTATAAAATATTATTACGGTACGGATAAGGTATTAACGTCAATAACCACTACATCACTCACCTTAGCCCTTATGTCAGAATCTCTGGAGGAACTAAGCACTATGCTCAATGACCTTGTAGCAGGTGGAAGGAAAAGGGGAGATCTCCCGCCGGGCAAGGTGTGCTGCCCGGGGAGCGACCAACGCTCCAAGTGGTAGTTCGGAGCTATTCTATATATACTGTTTTTGCTTCAGAACTTTGATAGCGCGATTTAGGCTCGGATGTATTTTCGCTTGTGGCGCGACGACAGCGCCGCCACAACCTCAGTAGTGTCTCCCAACGGATAGGTCTTAAGATTAACATGGACAAAACAAAAGTCATGTGTAACGTCCATGCAATACCTATGCCTACCTGAACAAGTATGTCTACCTGGGACAAATAGTGCGACTAGTTAAGTCCAGATTCAACCGAGAAGTCAGTCAGAAAGCCTTATTTTTCGTCGAAATTTTGGCAGCCCCACAGTTCCTTCAGCGGTGCCATTTTGACTGTCAGGATATCGAAGTGCTGAAGTGTTTGTAGAGTAGGGCTAAGATGGCTATCATGTCATCATCATCATTACAGCCCTTCACAAGTCCACAGCTGAACATGAGCCTCCCCCAAGGAATGCCACAAAGCACATTCCTGAGCCACCTGCATCCATCGACTTCCTGCATGTCTTACCAGGTCGTCCCTCCATCTACTGGGGGGACGCCCTACACTTCGCCTACCGGTACGAGGTTGCCACTCGAGTACCTTTTTTCCCCGTCGGTTGTCGGTTCGAGCTATATGGCCGGCCCATTGGCACTTCAGCTTACCAATCCTTTGAGCTATGTCGGTCACTCTAGTTCTACTGCGGATATCCTCATTTCTAAGTTAATCACGCAGAGAAACCCCGAGCATAGCCCTCTCCATAGCTCGCTGAGCGACCTTGAGTGTCCTCATACGGTCAGCAGTGAAGAACCACGTCTCAGAACCATAATTCATCACTGGCAACACGCACTGGTTGTACAATCTCGATTTCAGGTTTTGAGGTATACCTGATGAGAAGATGTGTCGTAATTTCCCGAACGCTGCCCAGCCGAGTTGAATCCGTCGATTGAACTCTCGGTCGAAGTTGGACTTACCAAGTCGGACTATTTGTCCCAGGTAAACAATCTCGTCAACAACTTCGAGCTTAGTGCTCCCAACAACTACCGGCATAGGTGTGACATGGACATCAAACATTATCTTTGTTTTGTCCATGTTCATCTTGAGACCTATCTGTTGGGAGACACTATTGAGGTCATTGATCATAGTGCTTAGGTCCTCCAGTGATTCTGCCATAAGGACTATATCGTCGGCAAATTGAACGTGAGTGATGTACTCGCCATTGATGTTAATACTGTATCCTTTCCAATCCAGTAGCTTGAAAACGTCTTCAATGAAGCGGTGAAGAGTTTCGGGAATATAACGTCACCCCGTCTTACACCTCTCTGCAGTTGGACAGGTTTCGTGCTCTAATTCTGTACTCGTATAGCCATCGTTGCCTTACTGTACAAACACTTCAGCACTTCGATATACCGACAGTCACCTTGGCACCGCTGAAGTAACTGTAGCACCGCCCAAGTTTCGACGGAATCAAAGGCTTTCTCATATTTCACATACGCAAGGCAAGTGGAAGATTGTACTCCTCGGACTTCTGTACAATTTGCCGAAGGGTATGTATGTGGTCAATGGTACTAAAGCCTTTTCGGAAACCGGCTTGTTCGAGAGGCTGGAAATCGTCAAGTCCGCGTGCGAGACGATTCTTAATGACTCTCAAAAACAGCAGGTAGACTCGGCTCAGAAAGGAAATCGGTCTGTAGTTCTTCAAGAGAGCGTTGTCGCCTTTCTTGAAGAATAAGACCACCGCACTTCTGCTCCACACCTGCGGAGTAGTTCCACCATGGAGGATGCTATCCTGCTATCCGAGTACAGAATCAGAATACAAAAGCAATTCAATTGCAAAAGGGTGTAAGACAAGGTGACGTTATATCCCCGAAACTCTTTATCGCTGTATTGGAAGACGTCTTCAAGCTACTGGACTGGAAAGGATACGGTATTAACATCAATGGCGAGTGGCTTCCTGCATGTCCTGGTAAGACATGCAGGAAGTCGATAGATGCAGGTGGCTTAGGACGGTGATTTGTGGCATTCCGTGGGGGAGGTCTATATTCAGCAGTAAACTTGTGAAGGGCTGTTATGATGATGTAATGATGAATCGTGAATACACAGACAGACGTTTCTTTACGAGGTAGAGCCACGCTGCAGCTATATCATAGTTTTAGCACGAATGGGTCGGCTCGACCGGGTTAGGACCACCCTCTCACAGAATACCGGCATAAAATAGCAGTGGCGGTGGTGATGGTACGTGTGGTGGGTGTAGAGAATCGGAGAACCCTTTTTACTGGAAACTAGGCATTCTATCTTAGTTCTCAGGAGTGATAACGTACCTGCATTCTGATTCTCTATTGAGGATAATTGTAAATATCTATGGGCCGCAGCATTCACTTACAATCAGATGGACTGTGAGCTGGTTTGTCACCCAATTATATAAAATAATAAATAAAAATAGACAGACTGACTGATGGGCAAAAATTCTAAAACTAGTAATTTGGCTTCAATACTTATTAATATTTGTTTTTTTCAAGATGTATGTTAGAATTACAGACACGACTTTTCTACAAATTGATTATATGTATAGATGACACCTTAGTGACCATTATGACTGTTAAAAAATACAGTATTCAAATGTAAAACGGAGACAAGTGAAACATTTATTTAAATAATTATATGACTTAACAAAAAATCTACACATCATGTACTTAAATTGATGTTTAGATCATTAATGTTAATAACTGTAATCATTAAATTAATGTATACATATAAATAAAATTGAAGTGTCTGTCTACATTATTGAAATAACTGACTTATTTTAGACTCGATGACTCCTTAACCACGAATAACCATTTTTTAAATGTTTGTCTGTCTGTCCGGGCTAATCTTCGAAATGGCTGAACCGATTGTAATGGAACTTGACGGACAGATAGAGATCAAATGCCAGGAGTAATCTAGGCTAAATCTTATCCAAAAAACTTGGAGTTTTTTTTTGGGAAATAAATGGCCTTTGATTATTTTAATCTAAATAACACCACATTAGCAGATCCAATCCAGGCAAGGCCGGAGCATTCGCTAGTATTGAATAAAATGGACAACTTCTACGGAACGCTATCAATGTGACATTTTTAGGTTTAATACTCAATCCTCAATATTTATTTGCATTCCATAATGTACAAATTAATAAATTAAATTTTCACAACATGGACCCTTTTGGGTATAGCAAATTAGAACAGAGGAGGACGGAAAAATATTGTATTATTAATTATTATTATTGTGGGGTATTTATATAGTATTCTCATCTGGTTGGGCTGAATAAATATTTTAAAGGAAATAATAAATAAACATAAATATATATTTAATATACTAACATAAATAAATAAATAATACATAAACAAATAAATAATACATAAACAAATAAATAATACATAAATAAATAAATAATATATAAATAAATAAATAATATATAAATAAATAAATAATACATAAATAAATAAAAACCCAACCAGATGGAAACCTTCGGCAGGTGAGACCAAACGGCCGAGGTTGGGGAAAGGAGAGAAACCGGCGGACGATGCGGGCGGTATCGAGGAGCACCGCCTTCTGCATTTGAGCTTGGAGCGGTCCGTCACGGAGTCCCAGTCGCCTCAGATGACTCGAGAGGCTGACTGGGATTAACCCGTTCGCAGAGACGACTACAGGTATAATTTCGGTCGGCAGTCCACCCCACATGTCGGTCACCTCGTGAGCCAGGTCCAGATATTTTGTTCGCTTATCTGTTTCGGCTTTCACGAGGTTCTCGTCATATGGAATGGTGATGTCGACCAAAATATCTCTGATTGTGCCCGGTCCATCAGCACAATATCAGGCTTATTCGCAAGAATAGTCCTGTCTGTGATGATGGCCCGGTCCCAGTGAAACCTGGCGCGATCATTTTCAAGCACGGCTTCCGGCAAGTACTTGTAATACGGCAATTTCCGGTCCACGAGACCGCATTTCAAACGAGCTCCTGGTGTAGAATTCTGGCTACTAAGTTGTGCCTGTGCAAGTACTCAGAGTTAAAGCGCCGAACAACCGGAGATGACATGCCTAAGTGACTCACCGGGATGGCGACAAGCTCGACAGATGTCGACGGTGCCATCCCTTAGGATGTATTTCCGATAGTTGTTGGTCTTAATAACCTGATCCTGTATCGCACAGACAAAACCTCAGTTTCCCAAAGAGGTCACAAAACGTAGCCAGTGGAGGCAACTGTGTCTGAAAGGCACATGTAGAGCCTTGTAGAACCTCCCGTGGAGCTCCTTCTCCTTCCATACGGTCTCCCGGTCGGAAATGCTATGTACTGCCGGGTCTTGCCATTGCTCGTTGGCTAAGGATAGAGGGTAAGTCCTTTATCACAAGAAATGACGTCCTGTAGAATGGATCACCCGATCTCGTCAGAAAGTAATTACGGAGGCTGCACACTTCGCGATTATGCATGGTAAGCGCGCAAAAACCACGCCCACCATGTTTCCGCGGCAAGTACAGCCTCATAATCGACGATCTCGGGTGATGCATCCTATGGGACGTCATAGTAGTGCGGACTTTTCTATCCAGGGCATTAAGTTCAGTTTGAGTCCACCTAAGTATGCCAAAGGTATGAGAACAGGCATGACTCAACCGTTATATGCGTGTGTCTTACTCACACCGGACAAAAGACTGTTAAGCACTTTGGTCAAGCGTGCATAAAACATATCGCAAACTGACTGCTTCATACCCGCCTCATCGATACCGATGCTCTGTGACATACCCAGGTATCGGTATGTTTCAGCCTCAGAAAGGGTCCTTATGTTGATGGGCATAGATAAGTCTATGCCTCAGAGTTAGCAACCCTTCCCTTTCAACATGGAGGACCGCACACTTATCGTCCCCAGCTCCATTCGATAAATTACTAAAATCACAAGTGATGTTTAGCAATTCCATAAGATGGGAGCGGTTGAAACGAATAACTTGAGATCATCCATATAGAAAAGGTGGGTCACTTTTGCCTCCTTTCCGGCTGAAATCCTCCAGGTCCTCAGTAATGTACTGAGAGGGTTCAGGAGAGGCAAAACCAGATTGGACTCAAACAATCGCCCTGGAAGATACCCCTTATCCTTATGTGGCTCGCATCCGTCATCCGCTCGCCTAGATGACAAAGTTGTGCCCCATTGCCCCATATACACTGCCCGAGGAAGTCTCTAACTGTACAGTCAATCTTGTACAGCTCGAGGACCCTCTTCCCAGCCATAACAGGGCACCGAGTCAAATGCCTTTTATAGTCTATCCAGGCGGCGGAGAAGTTCCGACGGTTGCGTTTAACCACTTTGCCAATGACCGCGTCAATGAGGGTGGTTCTTGGTTCCCGACCACCGCCCGACATCCATTTTGAGCGCGCGACATCACCTGATTTAAATCCAGGTGACGAATGATTCGCGTACTCAAAATGGATGTCAGTGTCTTATATATGGTGGGTAGACACGTAATGGGGCGGTATTTGCTAGGGTCTGTGGAATCATGGTCTTTAGGACCAAATGAGTGATCCCAGTAGTGAAGAGGCTCGGGAGCGACTTTGGTCGAGAGCCTCTTGAAACTGTCGGGCAAGTACAGCGTGACACACCACGAACCCCTTCAGCCAGTAGTGATGCAGTCCGTCGAGTCCCGGACTTTTCCAGTTCAGGCTACGGACCGCCTCAGCTACGTCATCCGGCGTTATGATGACGGGGTCCATGGGCGTAACACTCGCACACTGACTCGCCACAACTTCCGTCCAAGGGCCTCGCTGTGGTTTACGGGCTCGACCACAGGCCGCGCCAGAATGCGATAGTGTCGGCCTGATTCGGTGCTGGGCCCGTTCCACGTACCATTGGTCGCTCAATGACTCATAGAGCCTCTTCTGATCACTCTGGAAGAGACGTTCTGGTTGAACCGTCTTGACCTCTCGGTATATCGCCGAATCCGCTCCACAGCAGCGATTCTCTGCTTCAGGTCGTCTGCGCTCCGTCAGTTTTGCGTTATATCCGGCTGGGACAAACTGACATTTGTCCCAGCAAACGCCATCCTGACGGTGCGCACAATTCTCGGCCTATTGCCCGACCTGAAGCTTATCAGTCTGCGATGAGGCCCTTGCCTGCGATACGGTCCTCAATCCTTCTTCTCCAGGCTGGGATAGCGCTACTTTGACCGATGGCCAGACGTGAAGTTTGGCACCAACAATGCGGCAAACTGCCAAAGCGGCGCCAGTATTGAGTCCGTACCGCAAAGGTCAACTGGTTTCAAATAGGTTGCCAGCAATGGGTTCAGGGCCGTCACGACATCCCGATTCCGCTTGCTTAGGTTATGCGAGGAAGTCGCGGTCGATTTTCGAGAGGCGTACTGCGCGTTTCCACAATCGCCTCTTCAATGTACTCCTCATTTGCTCTAGTTCTAGTTCCTGGCGATTGTTTCATCATCGTCTGAATCAACCACAACTGGGGATTCACAGCGGCATCCACGTGCGGTTGCTCTGCAACTTGTGGCGCCGCATTCACAGTCGTAGTATTTTCATCCGATGAAACAGCCTCACGTCGTAGCCGTTCGAGTTCGGTGCCATCAAATATGTTTGAGCGCAAGATATACCGAACTCGGTCTGCCAGGTTTTGCTCGGTGACGGTTATAGATGGCTCCAGCTCAGCAAAAGTCGATGCATCCTAGCCCGGTACGCAAAACCTCCAACTTCTCCCCTTGCCTAAATACGCCCGCAATGCGTTGCTATTCATTTGAATTGTCCATCGCATGCGTACTCCACCAGTGGCGGGTGCCGATTGCTGGGCCCGCAAAGACCCTGCCGACACCAAGCCAGCTGGTGGGGATGATGGATGTGGTGGCTGCTGGGTGGTCGTGCAGCTCCTCGTGATCGGCTGGCGGTTCGCATGCTGTCGCGTCCAGCGCCAGCTCCAGACGCGCCCTGGCGACCTCCAGGCAGCGACCCTTTGCGCGTACAAGTTCCATCATCCATATAATGGGCGTCAGTTAACGGGAGACGCCCAGACCCGCACCGTTTCATGGTGAGGCCATGTGCACAAGCGGGCCTTTGCACCTTCAGTTTTGCCGAGGCACGGCACTAACACCTCATGGCCAGGCGCTGACTGACTGCGCTGACGTAGCAGTTTTGTCACATAACCGTTACGTCAGCGGGCGATGGGGTCGTCACTTCCTACGCCTATTTATTAATTATTATTATTACATTTATTATTATTATACTATCATTATTCATATTATTCATCATAATCATTGCCTCAAATATAAATTAGGAGGAAGACTTATACATAATTTCGTTATAAAATTAATATACTGTAATATGCGTACGCAATATGTAAACCGACAAATATATCAAACAAAAATACGATCGTTTCAGAGTAATTCGTGTACATGGATTCTGTAGTCAGATATGGACTTACGTTGAAGTACACGAACTGCAAAAATGTATATTTAGGTCAAAAGTGATGATAAGAGCTATTAGTAACATTCCATCGGGCATATCCTGTTCATATTATTTATATAATTTAAATATTTTTTCCTTTTCCTTGTCTCTACATTTTGAAGTAGGCAAATATAATGATATTTATTAAGCACATATTTGTCAAGCTAAAGATGTTAAAAAAATAAACTAATAAAACCCAGATAAACTGGTACTTACCACGATTCCAAGAAGTTAAGCACTTTCTAATAAAAGCGACGCCATGTGCAATCATAACAAATAGCTCTGTTATATTAAGCAATGATCAAACAAGTTTCAAAAATTTTCAGGTGGTAAAGCCGTGCTTGCAGCCATGCTTTCACAGAATACCAGCTCAATGCTGCTGTTTTTAATTGAAGATAGATGTATATGTCTATGAGCCACAGCATCCACTTACCAACAGGTGGACTGTGTGGTCATTTGTCGCCCTTATTCAATATATAAAAATTCAAAAATGTTTTGTCTTACAAGAGCTTTATTCACGGATTCAGCAAAATGAGAGCTCAATGTTGCAGTGACTTAGCATTGAGTCGCGGCGCTAGAGATCCGCCGATCATATATTTGTGTGGCCTACATAATATTATAATTGTAGAGGATGTTTGTCCTTATGCTATTTATGTATGTAAACTGCCTCCACGATACAGGAGCAAATTCTAGTTTGGGGCTATAGTTTAAAAAAAATGCATAACAAAACTTTCCAGATTGGCGAACATCAGCAATCTGGAAAGTGTTTTAAAAGACGCCTAGGTTATGCCTTGAATGCTGGTCAGTTTGATCGTGGCTCTTGCGCAAAGTGGTTATGGATCGCATCACGTTCAAAGTCAACGGTGTTGAATATTCGGGTATGTTTTTTCAAAGCAAAATCAATTATTTATGATTATTATGTATAAAAATAAAGTTTTAAGATATACATACTATTTGTAATATAATTACCATATTTATATTTCAAAAATATAAAATAATATTTCCTCCGAAAAAAATTATTTATCAATGTTCCATTTTTATGAATGAATATGTTAGAGGAATGGGCTTAATTTATTTAGCTTAGGTCCCGGAGTTACCTTAGTTTATAATCGTTTTTATAACTATCCTTCTTCTTTTATGTAATAAAATATTACGTAAAACATATTTCTGATATAATTATAAAAAGTTAATAATGTTTTAGTTTCAGATTTTCAGTGGTATCAAACAATATTATAAAAGAAATGATATTTTGTGCATACATCTTATATATATTTTTCTACAACATTATCTTGTTCTCCTTTCTTACTACTAGGTAAAAACCAAGTTTGGATGCCCTTTTAAGCCGACTTTAAAAAAGGAGGAAATTCTCAATTCGACTGTATGTTCTTTTTTGTACGCGATATCTTCGGTAATTGTGGACCGATTTTAAATGATTATTTTTACATTAAATAGGTCACCCCTAAGGATAGAAAATAGGGGATGAAGTTTATAATGTAAAGGGTAAAAATTACCTCTTAATAGAAATTAAAAGCCAACTTCAAAGAACTAAACAGATTAAAATAATTTCACATTCTAATGTCGCAAAAAATTAATTCATCTATACTAATTCTAGCACTGAATATCTTAGCACCGACTTCAGAATGTGAAATTGTTTTATTCTTTTTATATCCTTTTACTTGTTATTACAAGTAAATTTTTATTATGACTCTTTTCTTTTCGTCTCCATCACTATTCAAATCCAACTCTTGTATTATTAAATAGATAACATTGGACATTCTCACCATCATCATCATTACAGCCCTTCAAAAGTCCCCCAAGGAATACCACAAAGCACGGTCCTGTGCCACCAGCATCCGTCGACTTCCTGCACATCTTATCAGGTCATCACTGCATCTAGTGGTATTTTTAAAATTTTTTTAGTACAAAATTTTAAAAATACCACTTGTTTTATTAATAAAATTATGGGGTTGTTCTTTTTATTATTTTTCTTTATTATTATCAGCCCGTAGAAGTCCACTGTTGGGCAAGAGCCTATTCTGTTGGTTAATTATACGTGGTAGAGTCACGCTGCAGCTATATTATGGTTGTAGCACGAATGGGTCGATTTGACCGGGGAATGTTGCTGCATGTGAATTCAGAGAACCGGAGACCCTTTTTACTGGAATTAAGGCATTCCATCTTAGTCCTCAGGGGTGACAACGCATCTGCATTTTGATTCTTAATTGAGAATAAATGTAGATGTATATGGGCCACAGCATCCACTTACCATCATGTGTGTGACTGTGTAATCGTTTGTCACTTTTATTCTATAAAAAAGTGCTTCTAAATGTCATCCATCCATTCCATCCATTACAGCCTATAGAAGTCCACTGATAAACATAGGCCTCTTTCAAAGAGGGGATTTTGCCACAGTTGCGACGCTTATATTAAATGTTTTATATAAACTAAAATACTTTTTGCACAAGCTATTCGACTCGCCAAATTCCATGTGCAATGAACTTTCTCCAGAGATGAGGTCAGCACGATTCCTGTTTCTTTAGTTTGGTGATATAAAATTGAACTTATCGTGATATATTTAAAAACTATTTTTCATTATAACGAAGTGATTGTGGCAGCTTTACTTTCGACGAGTTGTGAATGCAACTTTTCCTAAGTAAAATAAACGAGGTCTTACACTATCTGAAAGCGGTGACCGCTTAACTTGTTTTAAACAATAAGGTTGACAAGCAAGCAAACAGTCCACCTGATGGTAAGTGGATATTGTGGTTTATAGACATCTATCTCTCCTGAGGACTAAGATGGAGTACCTCGTCACCAGTAAAAAGGTCTCCGGTTCTCTACACTCACCATGCGAAACACATCATTATTCTGATGTTTTACTTTGGTATTCCGTAAGAGTGTGGTCCTACCCCGGTCGAGCCGACTTTTTCCTGCTGCAGCCGTATAATAGCTACAGCGTGGCTCTACCACGTAAAACCTACAGAAAGTTGAAATTATTTTATATTTTAAAAAAAATTAACCCCACACTATTTTTAACGTGGTAGAGCCACGCTGCAACTATATTATAGTCGTAGCACGAATGGGTTGGCTCGACCGGGGTAGGACCACGCTCTCACAGAATACCAGCGTAAAATAGCAGCTTAATTCTGCTGTGTTTCGTATGGTGAGTGTAGAGAACCGGAGACCCTTTTTACTGGAAACGAGGCATTCCATCTTAGTCCTCAGGGGTGACAACGCATCTGCATTTTGATTCTTAATTGAGAATAAATGTAGATGTCTATGGGCCACAGTACCCACTTACCATCAGGTGGACTGAGTGCTCGTTTGTCACCCTATGCTATAAAAAAAAAAACACTAGGATTTTTTTTTGTTTCGTGGATGCAGTTATTATATACATAAATTGCAGAAGGATAGAAATCCAGAGTAGGAACAATTACTTGTAGGCTATGCAAATACTTATTCTTACCAGTGTTGAAATAGCTAGACTAGTTTACTTTAGCTATTTCCATAGCATAACGTCGTATGGTATTTTGCTATGGGGACACGTAGGTGACACTGAAATTATATTTTTTTTTACAGAAGAGGGCCATAAGAGCAATTTATGATTTAAAGCCTAAAGAGTTGCTGCGACAAAAATTTAAGGAAATTAATATATCAACTTTGGCCTCTCAATACATTTATGAAAATGTAATGTACGTACACAAAAATAAAAGTAGTTTTACGAAAATAAGTTATATTCAACAGATATATTTAACAGACACAAGCTAGTAGTACCAGTTACTCGACTCGATCGAGTCAGTAATTCATTCTTGGGGCGATGTATACGCTTTTACAACAAAATCCCAGAAAATATGCAAAATTTGGCCTGCTCAAAGTTCAAAAACTTTATTAAACAAAGTTTGTATAAAAAGGGTTATTATAATATTAAGGAATTTATGGATGATAATAACCCCTGGGAATGAGGTGATCGCTACCAAGCTATTTCTAATTTGTTTTGTGTTGTTAATTGTGTAACATACATGATTGTAAGCTGTTATTTTAAAAAGTCCCGCTGGGTTTCTTGCTGGTTCTTCCCAGGACAGAGGTTTTTTTCGAACCAGTGGTAATTAAACAAAAGAGTGACTTTCAATAAGTATTATTTATAATCTATATTGAATAAAAAAGTTTATGTTTCTGTTTCTATTCCGTGCGGGATTCGAACCCGCGGTCCTCAGCGCCGTAACTCATTATTAAGCCACTGCGCCACGGAGCTGTCACATGTCTCTATCCTCGAAATATATCTAGAAAAAAAAGTGAGAAGATAAAATGCCTTATAAAAAAATCAATCCCAAGGGTTAAAATAATAATTACAAAAATCAAACTACGTAAAATAATGTTTACTGAAAGAGAAGTAATGATAACCTATGTCACTTCCACAACTAAGACGAATGTAACAACGCCCAATATGTTTAATTCGTCAAGCCGTTAGATTACAGAACGAACCAAGGAAACAGATATAATTATTTTCTAACATACATACATACATTCATTACCCTCGAAACATTACTCTCCTTATGGGGCAGTCGGGTAAAAAGGTATAAATGCCATACATTTAAAATAAAATACCACAAATAACAGACAAGTTATTGTAAGACTAGTAACCTGCTCCGGCTTTACCTGGGTTTGATCCATTGATGTGGCATCGTTTAGATTTAAGATAAACATTCAAATCACATTCACATTAATTTCACAAAAAAACCCGCTTTTCTGATAAAATATAGCCGTCATGCAAATAATATTAGCTAAAAAAGGGTTTGTTATTTCGGTATTACAGATAGACACTTCAATTTCATTTATATGTGTGATTTGTAAATTAACATTTAAATAAAGCTATAAAGTGTCTGAATAAGTTGTAATCCTCATTACTAATAACCAGTCAGCAGAAAGGAACAAAAAACTACAAAACTTTGTGCTTTCAAACGTTTTTATAACAGTTAAATTTAGCCACATAAAAAGAGCTATAAATCATAAAGCCTGACATGACTACGTTTAAGGAAATATATAAATAAAAATTCTTTAATAATAGAATATGTTATATATAATAATAATAATAGAATATACAAAATATACGACTTCTCTTATCACTGGGAAACTTAATTTTCCCAAAATAATTATTCCTTTTTTATCGCTTCCAAGCTGTTTCTTACATAAGTTTTAAACAAGTTTGTTAAACTACTTTTACGGATTTTATCGCGTTTAATTAACTTATTTTTATTAAATTCCCGACGTTTCGGGTGCTTCACAGCACCCATGGTCACGGGGGACTGAGGTGATTGACGTCCCGATTTCACAGTTAACCCCGAGTACTTTCAGATTTTTTAATTATTAGTTTTGGTCCGATCTACGCAGAATGAACTTACTGTGTCTTGAAGTCTTGCAGTGGTATCGATCCACAACTAATACGCTAAAAACAACTAGCTAAAACTACTAGGTATTACTCAGACATTGCCTTACATCTGGCTATCTATTGTGGAAGGAAGAGTTTTACAAGCAAGTAGATGGTGTTGCGATGGGCTCACTGGTATCTCCATTGTCGCCGATATATTCATGGAGGACTTTGGGGAGAAAGCCCTGCTTACTGCATCTGTAACTCCAAGGTTCTACAAGCGGTACGTAGACGATACTTTCACAATTTTACCATCAGACAAAGTAACTGCATTTTTAGAACATCTTAATTGCCATAAACTCTAAAATTCAATTTACTATGGAGTTAGAGGCAAATAATTCTTTAGCTTTCCTAGATGTGTTAGTCATCCGAAATTCTAACAACACCATAGGTCAACTGTGTATAGAAAAAAGACCCATACAAACCGATATTTAAACGTTGAATCCCACCATAATCCTTCACAGTTAGCTACCGTGGGCAAATCTTTGTAACAGAGGTATCACGAGGGATCTGTGACAGCAAACACGTCAAGCAGGTTCTGCACGACAACAAGCTTCGGGTCCCGCGCCTACGCCACAGTGACCGAGTGAAGCCGGTCACGGTCGAGCATGTGACTGCTGTACTACCTTATGTCAGAGGTGTCACAGACAAGATTGGCTACATCTTGAAGCGAGCTTGTATTAGAACATTCCCCAAGCCGCCGAAGAAGATTTGTCAGTTCTTACCATCCGTCAAGTGCAATATCCCTCTACAAGATGCAGGAGTGTAAAGCTTGATTGTGAATGTGGTTTCTCATATATAGGGCAAACAAAACGATCTATCAAAACCCGCGTAAAAGAACACATAGCTGACTTGAAACACCAGCGTTACGGGAAGTCTGCAGTTTGTGATCATATCCTAGACGGCCCCCGCCATTACATTAGAGTTGATAAAGCACAAATTCTCGCGAAAGAACATCGATTCCTGCCAAGGATGATAGGTGAGGCTACTGAAATTAAAAAACATCATAATTTCAATAGAGAGGGAGGCTGAGTACTATCACCTGCTTGGGATCCTGTAATTAATAAAATTAAAACTAATCCCAAGGATACCACTGCAAGACTTCAAGACACAGTAAGTTCATTCTGCGTAGATCGGACCAAAACTAATAATTAAAAAACTGAAGGTACTCCGGGTTAACTCTGACACCGGGACGTCAACACCTCAGCCCCCGTGACCATGGGTGCTGTAAAGCGCCCGAAACGTCGCGAATTTAATAAAAATAAGTTAATTAAACGCGATAGAATCCGTAAAAGTAGTTTTATTCAAAGTTTGTAAAACCTGTTTTTATTGTAAAATACTACTTTGAAAGAAAAAGTAAACCAAAAGGAAACCCAACGTTTCCTGATGGTTTTTTCGAGGACAGATATTTTTTTCCGAACCAGTAGTAAAATTAAAAAATTGAATAAAAATTATTCTATTCTATTCTATAGGATAAAAATGACATACGAGCACAAGATGTCTTATGACATAGTCTAACTGATGATAATTAAATGCTGTGAACCATAGACATCTACATTTTATCCTCGATTAACAACCAAAATGCAGATTCGTAATCACCTGTGAGGACTAACATGTAATGATACGTTACCAGAATAAGGGTCTCCAGTTCCCTACACTCACCGTACGAAACAAGTATTGTTTTGTTTTTATTGTTGGTGTTCTGTGAGAACGTGGTTCTATCCTAGTCGAGCCGAACAATTCGTGCTGCAGCTATGTATAGCTAGCATAGCTGCAGCGTAGCTCTACCACGTAAATTAATAGTAGTCTAGTAGTTAGTCTTCAAAATAGTTATCAAACAGGAATGTAAACTAATTAAAAAAATATTAGCTTACAAAATTGATAAGTTGTGGCGTTGAGGGCCTTGGGTGCGAATAATGGAAGGAAAATATATTTAAAAATTATTTGTATGGTCTACCTACAAACTGTTTCTGGTATGGATGTTTGTCCTTGTGAAATTTATGTATGTACGTAAACTGCCACTACGATAAAGAAGAAAGTCTTAGTGTTCCAAAAGTTTAAAAAATGCTGTGTTCCGTATGGTAAGTGATGAGAAGCAGTGTCCCTCAATAATGGTAACGAGCCATTCAGTCCTTACATCAATTTCAAGTTATTTATTTTAATCTGTCAATCTTGTGCCGACAAACAATGAAATTGTTGTTATTAATTGAAACTCAACTTTAATGACAAGTAGTCTAATGTAACTTTAATTATTTCTTGATTTTTATATAAGTTCATTTGTAACGTAGGTGAGGTCACTGGTATAAATAATTATGCTTTATTAAACCTTAAATAAAAGGTTAAATGAAAGGGCGATTTATTGCCTTTTGACATGTGTATAAATATATAGAAACAGAACCACACTTCAATCTATAATCTTATATGGGGCTTTAACTTCGGATCACCATCGGGAATCCACCATCGGACAACCAAGCGGTCGGCGGGCTTTAACAACTTTGATGTCGGTATTCCCGGCATTCAAACCAACCGGTTTGCTTCGTCTTTCGTAATGCGTACAGCAGAGGAGTGGAATAATTTCTCGGCAAGTGGTTACAGATAAAAGTCTTTCCGTCCGATTTCAATCTGTTTTTGTGTGTGCTTTGTCTTCAAGGCAAAGTAAATAGACTTTTAACCAAACATGATGCCTTTTATGTAACAGGTTTCCTAGATGGTAGAACTCCTTTTAAGTAAGACCACCCTTTTCCCATTTTCGTTACCTAGCAGCCTGCTGTTTAACGTTTTTCTGCAGCAAAAAGAGTCAAGTCAGATATTGATAGAAATTTTCCTTCAATTAACTTCAACACTTCATTAATTATTAACACTAAAATAGAATAGAATAGAATGATTTTTATTCAATAATGATTATTACATAATACTTACTGAAAGTATTTTTTTTAGTTACCACTGGTTAGGAAAATACCGCTGTCCTGGAAAGAATCAGCAAGAAACTCAGCGAGACTTTTTTTTTTAAACATATTTCATTTTACAATAATTTTGTCTGTACAATTTTTAAATGAATTTTCATAGAACCAGGATGGTGGCGATCACCTCATTCCCAGGGTTATTTTCATTCATGTATTCCTGGATATTATAGTAACCCTTTATGTACAGTTTTTTTAAATAAAACTTTTAAACTTGTTTATTGACAAACTTTAAACATGTGTAATTCATAGTCGATGGGTGAACAGTCCCCGAAATTCATCATTCAACATTTACCTAGAGGTTGAATGTTGATTCAATATTTTTTGCGGGCCATAGACATCTACATTTATCCTCGATTAAGAATCAAAATGCTGATTCGTAGTTACCTGTGAGGACTAACATGTAATGATACGTTACCAGAATAAGGGTCTCCAGTTCCCTACACTCACCGTACGAAACAAGTGTTGTTTTGTTTTTATTGTTGGTGTTCTGTGAGAACGTGGTTCTAAGAGCAGTATTTATATTTTTGTTTGTAATCCCATTCTCGAAATCGGCTCCAACGATTTTTTTTTATAGGATAGGGTGACAAACGAGCACACAGTCCATCTGATGGTAAGTGGTTGCTGTGACCCATGCCTATGGGTCACAGCAACCACTGATGTAGATGCCTATCTACATCTATCCTCAATAAAGAATCAAAATGCAGATGTGTTGTCACCCCTGAGGACTAAAGTGACTGCCTCGTTTCCAGTAAAAACGGTCTCCGGGTCTCTACACTCACCATACGTAACAAAGCAGCATTAATCTGCTATTTTACGCTGGTATTCTGTGAGAGCCTGGTCCTTTCTCGACCGGGGAAGGAACAGGACCGGAAAAGCCATAATATAGATTCACCTTGGCTATGTATGTCACGGTCTATATCGTTCTAAAGTCATAATATAGATGCACCTTGGCTCTACCACGTACAAAAGTAATAAGCTAGGGGATTGTTTGGTTGACGGAATTTAGTCAGTCACCAACCACTGACATCTGGATTAAATTGGAAGTTTCTTATGTCTATGAAATTCTTAAAGGTTGAATTCGACACATAAGTAGCGCTTGAATCGTACCCTAGGAATCCATAGCCAAGATAGCAGGTCTCCTCCTATCTTGACTATGAATTCCAGTGTAAATTATTATGTGTGCCTTGGAGCCTCTGTTTTGTATTATTCTTAGCATGTATGATATCATTATTTTATAAATATAATAAATTATTGTTATAAACATACAAACACACGTGGAGTTCGTGCATTTTTCCGGGATAAAAAATTATTTTATAAATTATTTCAGAACCTATTTAATATTATCTGTACCATATTTCATTAAATCTCCTCGGATGTTTTACTGTGAAGGAAAATCACAGAATTACGCTAAATAGCTATTCTAACGGAACCGTGCTTTTTTTACGGGGTTACAAATAAAAAAGTAACCTGTGTTACTTTTTAATTTTTGATCCCAAGTTATTCAAAGACTAGACCTTTGCGCAAAATTATATTATACTAGCTTTACGGACACGCGTTGCAATGCATTTTTTGTTAAAAAACTTCGCGGGCGTGTGCACAACCACTCACTAAAGTTTTGCCGTGATCGGATGTACGGTTTGGCAGCGCATATAATGGATTTTATGCTGTAAAAAGAGTAGAGCTAGATTATTTTATTTCAGTTATTTCCATAGCATAATGCCTTATGAGATATTGCTATCCCATTACCAGCATCTCGACAGAGTTAGTAATTCATTCTTGGGGCAATATATACGCCACTATAACTAAGTCCCAAAAAATATACAAGGTCCCAAAAACTATTACCAAGTTTAAATATATTATTAAACAAAAACTGTATAAAAGGATTTTTATAATATAAATAAATCATTATCATCATCATCATTACAGCCCTTCACAAGTCCACTGCTGAACATAGGCCTCCCCCACGGAATGCCACAAAGCACGGTCCTGAGCCACCTGCATCCATCGATTTCCTGCATGTCTTACCAGGTCGTCACTCCATCTAGTGGGGGGACGCCCTACACTTCGCCTGCCGGTACGAGGCTGCCACCGAGAACTTTTCTTCCCCAACGGTTTATTTATTTATTTATTTATTTATTTATTTATTTAAAAGGTACACCAACAGTACATGTATACATATTATAAGTTACATTTTTATAGTATAATTTCTTATACATATACCTATTATAGGTGCACACAACATTGACAGAAGATATTAAGTAACAACATTATATAACAACATTATATCTAATCTCTAAATCTAATCTAATCTGAAAATTTTAAAACAATAAAATAGAAAATTCACCAAAAAAATACTAAAACTTAACTACTTAAGAACAATTGCTCTTCACAAAGGGCCGACCAGTTTTCGTTTAAATTTAATCAACGTGTCGGAAAATGTCAAATGTTTTGATATTCATCTCGTTGTACTGTGCGCAACATCTGACGAGAGGAGAATGGCGTCCAAGGTTAGTCCTCACAGAAGGCAAGGCAAAGTTTTTGATAGGATGTCGGGGTATGCGAGCAGGCACCGTCAATTTAACACGTTCTAGGAGCTCATTACATTTTATTTTGCCGTTGACAAGTCCGTGCAAAACACCAAATCCTGATTCTTCTGACGGCTTCTGCAACGATTTCATTTTAAAAGACAAGACGATGCTCATATGGTGACCGGTGTGACACGCCCTGCGTAATAAATGCCAAATGCCTAGTGAACCTACGCTGAATACCCTCCAAGCGTTGAGAGTGAACAGCATATACAGGGTTCCATGCCACGCTAGCGTACTCCAAGTTACTCCGGACCAAAGCATTATATAATATTTTTCGGGTGTAATTTAAACGGAAACCCGCAGTACTCCGCCTAAGAAAACCAAGCATTTTCGATGATTTATGCACAATATTGTTAATATGTGAAGTGAATTTAAGGTGCTTGTCTACTGTTACACTAAATCTCTTATTTCTTCTACTTCAGTTAATGTTGAGCCGTTGATTTCATAAGTTGATGGGAAATGATTTTTCTTTTTTGTGAATTTGATATGGTAGCATTTATCAACGTTTAGGGTCATATCATTTGATTCACACCATGTGTGAATACTGTCTAAATCCTCCTGGATAAGTTTTATGTCATGGGAAGAATTGATTGCTCTGTAAATTTTAAATCATCTGCAAATAAGCTGAATTTACAGTTTTATGTGCGCCGCTATATCGTCAATAAATATAAGAAATAGGAGTGGGCCTAAGTGAGATCCTTGTGGGACTCCTGACGATGCAAAATATATTTCTGACTCAAAACCCCCAACAGCAACTACCTGGGGTCTCATACTAAGGTAAGATCTAAACCAGTGAAGCAAACTACCATGTATCCCTTTCACTTGCAATTTTGTTAAAAGTAGTGCGTGATTTACTTTGTCAAAAGCACTGGTAAAATCTGTGTATACAGCATCAATTTGACTTCCACTATCAACCTCCAGTGCAATTTCAGAAATAAATGAGACCAAATTAGTCTGTGTTGAGCGGCCCCTGCGGAACCCATGCTGGTACTCAGTTAGTGAAGTATCTATGTGGCTAATAATTAGTGGATTAATCAGAGACTCGAACAATTTCGAAAATGTAGATAAGATGGAAATCGGCCGGTAGTTTTTAACGTTGCTTGTTTCACCTTTTTTGTATACAGGTACTATTTTTGCTTTTTTCCATTCCTCGGGGAACACACCATCTCTGAGCGAACAATTGGTTGGTTGTCGGTTGTCGGTTCTTCGAGCTATATGGCCGGCCCGTTGCTACTTCAGCTTACTAATCCGTTAGGTTATGTCGGTGACTCTGGTTCTACTGCGGATATCCTAATTTCTAAGTTTATCACACAGAGAAACCCCGAGTATAGCCCTCTCCATAGCTCGCTGAGCAACCTTAAGCTTCCTCATACGGCCAGCAGTGAAGGACAATTTGATTCGGGGATATTACGTCACCCTTTCTTACACTTCTCTGCAGTTGGATAGGTTTCGTACTCTGGTTCTGTACCCGGATAGCCATCGCAGCCCTACTGTACAAACACTTCAGCACTTCAATATAAGGACAGTCAACTTGGCACTGCTGAAGGGACTGCAGCACCGCCTTAATTTTGACAGAATCAAAGGCTTTCTCATATTCCACATACGCCAGAAATAGTGGCAAATTGTACTCCTCGGACTTTTGTACAATTTGCCGAAGGGTATGTATGTATTCTATGGTGCTAAAACCTTTTCGGAAACCGGCTTGTTCGGGAGACTGGAAGTCGTCGAGTCTGCGTGCGAG
The DNA here is from genome assembly GCA_029286625.1 of Parnassius orleans. Classification (NCBI taxonomy): domain Eukaryota; kingdom Metazoa; phylum Arthropoda; class Insecta; order Lepidoptera; family Papilionidae; genus Parnassius; species Parnassius orleans. The sequence continues at coordinate 218,103 of JAGSMP010000401.1, forward strand.
ACGATTCGTAATGACTCTCGAAAACAGCACGTAGGCTCAGAAGGGATACCGGTCTGTAGTCATTCAAAAGGGCGATGTCGCCTTTCTTGAAGAACAAGACCACCGCACTTTTGCTCCACGCCTCCGATGTAGTGCCACCATGGAAGACGGAATTAAAGAGCTTCTGAAGGACTTTAAGTACCGGTTTTCCAATCGCTTTCATTCCACCTTAATCCGCTTAATTCCATACTCACCTGGGGCCTTGCCGTTTTTAAGGTTCTGGAGAGCTATTCTAATCTCGCTCAGACTGACGTCCGGGATATCATCGGACTAGTGTCGGATAAGACTTGCTCTTTGATCGTTAATCACACTTGCGTGTGACTCCAACGATGACGTGTACAGCTGCCCATAGAACCTCTCAATCTCACTCAAAATCTCAGGTGTCCCGGAAACGACGCTGCCACACTCGCTCTTCAGCTTCGACAGTTGGCTCTGTCTGGCAGACAGATCTCAAGCAAAGACCTTGGAGCCCTGGTTCCGCTCGATCGCTTCTTCAATACGAGCTGTATTAAAGTTGCGTAAGTCCCGCATGCATTTGGAGATCTGTCTGTTCAGTTGCCTATACGCTGTCAAATCTGCTGAAGACTGCAGCTTCGTTTCCCATCTAACAGCCATGAGATTAAGAGTGTGATCGGAGAGTTTTTGTGTTCTTCTACGGCGGGTCTTGCAGAACTTAGCTCCGACCGCATGGACAGTTTCCACGAGCTTGTCATTCATATCGTCCACTTCATTGCAATCTTCTAGGCACTGAAAACGGGGTTTTGTAGCTCGAGCTGAAAGGTTTCGGGATTCTGGATTAGAGCACGAGGGGGACGGAGCGTTGACTTCATTAGACGAGACCTCTCCAACTTAACGTTTAGGTTCAGTGGGCCTCTAACCATTCGGTGATCGCTACCAGTAAATAAATACATGGTTGATAATAGCCCCTTCGCTTCCAAGCTGTTTCTAAAATAAATTTTGTGAATAGTTTGTACAACCTTTCATATTGTGCAATTTACTTTAAAAAAAAGTACCGCTGGGTTTCTTGCTGGTTCTTCCCAGGACAAAGGTTTTTTTTCCCGAACCAGTGGTAAAGTAAAAATTTTCAATAAGAATTACATGTAATCTTATCTATATTGAATAAAAATTATTCTATTCTATAAAATACGAACAAACATTAATGTTTATATATTAGATTATATAATAATATCATATAATTTTATAAATTATATAAATATTCGTTCAGCCATTTTCGCGTGACGAAATTTTAATCACTTAAACAAAGTCAAACAAAAAGTCCTTCAGCCCATAAACTATCTTTATACAAAAATCATGCAGATCCGTTGCTCGGTTGCTGTGCAAAAGAACAAATCAACAAACACAGACGCAGTTTTTATCTGGCGCCGTATTAGCTATTTCTTATCTGGCAACATTTTGTTAAAGAAAACATGTGACGCGCCTGCGACGCGCGTTGCATAACCGTGACTTTGCACTGGTAACCTTGGTAAAACATTCACTTTACAAACATGTTTAAAATTTTGATTTTTGACAATGTATTGTGTCACATTTGGACTACAATGAAGTGAAACATGTTCGATATTTCGAAAAACAAAACATGTTTTACAACAAGTGTTGGCAACCGAAATATTTCTAAACAAATTATTTAATCTTTAATCGGATCATTTGCGTATACAATTACTATCATAAGGAAAACAATACGAGTCATTATTTAAATTATTGGTTTGGCTTTTATTCATTTAATCTATTTTCTACTACGGCTTTTACAGGGAGATGTCCCAATTATTAGGGTAAATAAACAAAATTAAACTCGTCTGTACCCGGCATGCGCTACAATATATATATACACAATTTTTGGCAGGTGAAAAACATAATATTTATATAAAGTGTACATATATTAAATATATATATATATATATACATAATAAATAAAGGGAGATATCAGGCGCAGGAGCAAAGGAAAAAAGCTCAATAGAACTAATTTTAGCCGAACCCGGGATTCAAACCCGGAACCCCATGATTAGCAATTGCGTTTACGCACACTAGACCAACGAGGCAGTCATGTAATTGGATAAAAAGTATAGAAATACATACGGGACATAGAAACGTTCATTCATATATATATATATATATATATATATATATATATATATATATATATATTATGGACCATGTGATTAATCAGGGCACTTTTTACAATGCCCGGGTAATATCAATAATGACAAGTCAAATCAGGCTATGTAATTAATATTGATTTCAACTTCATTACTTATCACATTGTCTGGTCATTATGAATATTGTTACGTAACTGTTGGGCAATTTGATATAACCTAACCTAACCAAACCTAACCATTATGTACAAATCACTTTAAAGACAATAAGTTAATAATGTTAAAGTTTTAAAAAAAATATTTGCTAATCATTTTATACGTGGTAGAGCCATGCTGCAGCTATATTAGTAGTATAGTTGTAGTACGAATGGGTCGGCTCGACCGGGGAAGGACCACGCTCTCACAGAATACCAGCGTAAAATAGCAGCTTAACACTGCTGTGTTTCGTATGGTCAGTGTAGAGAACCGGAGACCCTTTTTACTGGAAAAGAGGCATTCCATCTAATTCCTCACGGGTGACAACGCATCTGCATTTTGATTCTTTATTTAAGATAGATGTAGATGTCTATGGGTCACAGCAACCACTTACCATCAGGTGGACTGTGTGCCCGTTTGTCACCCTATCCTATAAAAAAATACGATACTCGTATAAATAAAAAAAATATTAATATTAAAATGTTAAATGCTTTCATTATTATATTTTAATTTATTTATGGTTAACGATTATATCATTAATTTACGCGGCTTTGTGGTGGCTCTATTGCCACTCCTGACGCACCTTTACTGTCACTGAAATTGCAAGATTGGTGTAGTGTTTTAATAGACGCAAATAGCCTAATCATACGAGTATACTTTATTTTATTCAAACATCTTATAATGTTATTTTTTTATTTAAAATACATCGGACGAATAAAAATAAATTTAAATCATATGATAATCGTATAAATAAAAAATCGCTCGATTATCGTATGAATAGACACTTCCATCATTTTATTACTCTGCCAAATAAGTAACGGGCTTTATTCATATAGCCCGGTCAATTTAATTATCTCAATAGTTTTTTTTATCATATTGCCTACTCATATTGGGCATTATTCATATTTCACGGGTATTATGAATAATGCGCAAATAATCACTTGGTCAATAACATATATAGATATAGCTAAAGCAATAATGGTCATATACCATTGAAGTACTCGTATAATTTACTTATCAGGTACTTATATATTTGAAAGTATCTATTTGTTAACATAATGATTTCTTATATTTACGCGAACACTTCACATTGAATAAAACTTTTATTACGGATTTTATCTCGTTTAATTTACCTGTTTTTAATTCCCGACGTTTCGGGTGCTTTGCTGCTCCCATGGTCGCGGGGAGAGGCTGAGGTAATTGACGTCCCGATATCAAAGTTAACCTAGAGTACCATCATTTTTTTTTATTATTACTATTGGCCCGACCTACGTAGAATGAGTTTACTGTGTCTTGAGGTTTTGCAGTGGTATGCTTGGGTTTTAATTTTATTAATTACGCTTGCGGTAGCTAACTGTGAAGGATGATGGTGAGATTAACCGTTTAAATATCGATTTGTATGGGTCTTTTTCTATTCAAACCTATGGCGTTGTTAGGATTTCGGATGACTATCACATCTAAAAAAGCTAAGGAATTATTTGCCTCTAACTGCATAGTAAATTCAATTTTCGAGTTTATGGGATTCAGATTTCAAGAAAGAAGAAATGAGATACGTGCCACGTATGTGACGTTGTAGTATGTTACGTGGTAGAGCCATACTGTAGCTATATTATAGTGGTGGCACGAATTGGAAATATTGAATTGAATATATAGAATTGAAAATAGCAGCTTAATGCTGCTGTGTTTCGTATGGTGAGTGTAGAAAACTGGAGACCCTTTTAACTGGAAACGAGGCATTCCATCTTAGTCCTGAGGGGTGACAACGCATCTGCATTTCGATTATTAATTCAGGATAGATGTAGATGTCTATGGGCCACAGCGTCCACTTACCATCAGGTTAACTGTGTGCTCGTTTGTCACCCTATTTATATAAAAAAAATATATAATTATAAGATAACTTTTTTGTGCAAGCCGGTTTACATTTCATCAGAATACACATTTAAATGTTTTTTTTTTTAATAATACGTGCAAGCACTTTGTAGTAGATGTTTTTCTTTTTATTACATGTTGTTTCTAACATATAATAATAACCCTGTAGTTCCCGTAAATTTTTCTTTGAAAATTATATGTGGTTTTATTACCTTTGCATTGGCTGTGGAGTAAAAGTATTGCGAAGTGTTTTACCGATGCGCGTGTCAGAAGTAATAAAACCACATACAATTTTCAAATAAAAAGTAGAGTTTGCTGAAGGTATACATATACTTTTGAATATTGATTCTGACAACGTACTTAATGGAAACCACGGGGTTTTTGTTACATGATGTATTTTCGGAATATATTCGTACCGCTGGCATTATTGAGCTATATCTCAGGTAGATTCAGTAAGATGATGTTTCCCGTTTCACACAACTGTCAAAAACTATTTCAAATGACTACATTGTTAATAATAATATTATAATATACAATAATAACCTTGTCAAACTTTGGTTGCCAACCCACCCGCCAAGTGCCAATGCCCCTATGAGCCAATCTTTATGGGAAGACCATTCAGCAATGAACTTTGGATAGGCTGTCATAGATGGAGGAATGGATAAAAGCTTAAGACATCCCTTGCTTTTCCGCCAGAAATATTCCAATTTCTTCTATTAAATTTAGAAATCGTTCCAGTGTCAATCCACGACTTAGCCACCGTACTTATGTATAATACAATAAATCTCCATATTCGCTTTCGATGTCATCAAGGAATTGTTTGAATTGCCTGTGATTGAGTCCTCGTGATTTTATGAAATTTACAGTTGAAACTACCACTTTCATGACATTTTGAAATTCAATTTTTTAGAACAGAGGGCTTTTATATGCAATGGTGAAACTGCATGAGATCTTCAGCGTTTATGTTTTTTCTTGCAGATACTTTTTCGGCAAAGTAACTAGCCCAGAATCAACACCAATAATCGAAGGAGCACCGTCAGTCGCAACTCCTGATAATTTTGATAAGTCCAAATCAGTTTTGAACACTCATCCAAAAGTACATTGAGTATATCAACTCCTCTGGTTTGACCTTTCAATGAACACATTCCTAATAACTCTTCTAAGACTTCAAAATCTTGAGTAACACCTCGTATGAATATCAGAAATTGAGCTGTGGAACTAATATCAGTGGATTCGTCGAGTGCTAATGAAAAAATTCAATGATCTTAGTTTTTCAATTAATTGTTCCGCAATATTACCCGACAAAGACATAATTCGTCTTTAGATAATCATACGATTCAGTTGAATTTTCTCAAACTTTTTGCTGCTTCTGGACACATTTTCTTAGCGGCAATTTCTATGCATTTACAATCATTGAAGGCGACTTCTTTGCTCTCATTCGAGAAATTTCATAACTAACTTCTGTAGCTGTTTCTGAATCTTGAATGGGTTTTGTAAACATAGCTTGCTGACCAATAAGCTCCTGTTTTAGAGACAACATTTTTGCTTCCTTAATTCGCCTGTAAACTTGGTAAAAGTAGGATGCTGCGTTTCATAGTGCCTTTTACATTATATTCCTTTGCAATCGCAACAGAATTTTTGCAAATTAAACAAACGACTTTGTTATGCGACCATACAAAAAAGTATTTCAGTCCAAATTTCTTGAAACTGCCGATTTTCATCTTTAACCTTACGTTTTTACTAGGTCCTGGTTTGTCCATGTTGCGTTCTAATCCTGGCTAGGATTAACACAGCACCTAAAACAATTACAGTACCTACTTAAATTACCCATATGTCATCAATTGTTTTAAATGAGTTAAATTACCCATCCTTTTAAATTACCAAAAATAATTGATTAAATAGGTAGGAAACACTTATTAATAACAGAGTTTTACTTACGATTTCACAACACAATTATACACGGCACTTGACTGGAAATCTACGTTGAATGTGGATCAAAATATATGACACCGGCTAGTCGAGTTAAAATCTACACTAGAACTATTGACACTTTACTCAAATTAAAACCGAACTGGGTCGCTGCGGTTAGCGTGGCTTTTATACCGCGCGTATAGAGTCGAAAACTGTCTGGAGAAATCACGAAACCGACTCTGGAAGCTTCGTGTATCTACCTACGCGAGCAATTGGGAATTCGGGACTATTGCTATCTCGCTTGCTCTAACAATATAACCCGTGGATAAGCCGCCACCGCGCTGCCGTCGTCGCCGCGCGCGGCCGCAGCGGTTCCTCAAGAAAACGAATTTAACCGAGATCAGCACGAATATTACCGACCGCTGTTACCGACGCATGCACGGCGCACCGATAAGCGCACTTAAGAGCGCGCGCGAGATTCAAATTACCTTTCGAACATATTTTTTGGTTTTATTCTGGAATATAATTCAATATTTTCCGAATGTACGAGAGTATTATTTTGCTGTCGGCAATACCAGTATTCGACCGGCGGGCGCGGTCTGTGCATCTACGATCTAAACGTTCCATAAAGCCTGTATAGAGATATGAATTAGAAAGCAGTCGAGCAATAAGTACGAGCATGACGTTGCGGTAATTTTTTTTATTCAGCGTAAGTCTACACATTTCGTATTCTAGATAATTATTAGAAAGCGCACATAGCAGATTATTTAGCTATGACGAAATGTGACTAAATTTATATAATTATTATTGTAATTCTCACGAAATCACCAAAAATATATTACATGTTTATAGCGTTCACCACATTGCCATAGTTGCGCTACGCTTGGCGCATGTTTTTATAGTAATTTTAATGTTATCATAAAGATCAGCCTCAGTTTACCTCTGTCGCCTCTTATGACATCCACGGGAAGATATGGGGTAGGTGATATTCTTACACCGCCACTTCACTGAACTACGATCATCATTAGATGGAGTGACGACCTGGTAAGACATGCAGGAAGTCGATAGATTTAGGTGGCTCAAGACCATGCTTTGTGGCGTTCCTTGGGGGAAGCCTATGTTCAGCAGTGGACTTGTGACGAGTTGTTCAGAAACAGAAACAGAAACTTTTTTATTCAATATAGATTATAAATAATACTCATTGAAATTCACTATTTTGTTTAATTTACCACTGGTTCGGAAAAAAAGCGGGACTTAAAAAAGAAACAACAGCTTACAATCATGCATGTTACAAAATTAACAAAATAAAATAATTTAGAAACAGCTTCGTAGCGATCACCTCATTTCTAGGGGTTAATATAATCCATATATTCCTTAATATTATAATAATAACCTTTTTAAACAAACTAAGTTTAATAAAGTTTTTGAACTTTGAGCAGGGCAAATTTTGTATATTTTCTGGGAATTTGTTATAAAAGCGCATACATCGCCCCAAGAATGAATTACTGACTTGGTGGAATCAAGTAACTGGTACTACTAGCTTGTGTCTGCTCCTAGTATTTACAGTATGAATATCACTTATTTTTGTAAAACTACATACATTTTCATAAATGTATTGAGAGGCCAGAGTTAATATATTAATTTCCTTAAATTTTTGTCTGAGTGACCCTTTAAGTTTTAAATCATAGATTGCTCTTATGGCCCTCTTCTGTATAACAAATATAATTTCAGTGTCAGTCGCATGTCCCCATAGCAAAATACCATACGACATTATGCTACAGAAATAACTAAAGTAAACTAGTCTAGCTGTTTCAACACTGGTAAGATTTCTAATCTTTTTTACAGCATATTATGCTGCAGAAATAAGTCTGCTTGCCAATTTTGATACATGGGGGCTCCATTGAAGCTTTGCGTCTAGTGTGATTCTTAGAAAAATGGTGGTATTGACAAGACTCGGCTCCTGTTCATTTAAAATTACATTGATATTTAAATATTTAGAATTTGTAGTTATGAATTTTATACATTTAGTTTTAGTTCCATTTAAATATAATGCTGTAATGAATAAATTAATGAATATGTTTATAACAAATTCAATTATTTGAAATATCATACACTTACAGAATCATTATTTGACCAAACATTGTCCTAGGAAATTAAACAATTATTACAAATCTTCAGGTATTTTTGTTAAAGTTCTACACGGACGAAGTCGCGACATACATTGTAATTTATGATTTAAGGCTGGGTGTTTCAATCGCATTAGGTATTTACAAGCGGTCGTCGCAAAGATAACAAAAATATTGTTTTAAAGTTATAAAAAAATATTTACACAATGATAAATAAACACACAAACAAAAGCTTAACAATAGTCTATATAAGTTCCTTAAAACTATAGTTATTTACAATTTATTTTATTTCCTAAATAATATTTACGTAGCAGAATAGAAGCGCGTGTGCAAAAATTCAGCACAAGCCTTACCTCGGCAACGTCCCGCAGGACACTGGCAGGGGGTACACTTCCATACTTTAGGTAGGGGTCCAATAATTTGCAAAGACACTAGTGCCATCTCATACTATATCCGCATAAACTTTCGAACATCAAATTCTAAAAGGTGCGCTAGATGGCGTTTACACCAATTCTGGTTATTGTGTATGGAATTTAATAGAATTGCCTAAAGTTTTAACATAAATTTAAATGATTAATAATTATAAGGACATTCAAAAGGTTTTGCCTAATTAAAAAATATATTGAATAAAAATATTTTTTTTGTTGGTCTGAGATACAATAAGTTTCTCGATTTGGCAAGTGGCAACTTTATCACATAATGGCTACCGGCGTGTGAGCAAGTCGTTGTTTTCACGAACGTTTTTGCCAATTTAATGTGATTTTCGGTTGTTGCTATTATCGGATTTTTTACAGAATCTGGAATATAATATTTTTATACCTAACCAATGTAAGAAATAGCATTTAATTAGCAGTTTTTGAAATGCCTGATTTCATCTTAACATCTATTTGTTTAAATAAAAATAAGAATATTTTGGTAGTAATTGCAATATAACAAAAATATAAATGTTTAAATTACTGAAATCTATAATACATCTACAACCCTAATCCCTTATCCCCTAAAATATAAATATAACTGCATATAGTGTAAATAGCTGTATATGCATAACTACATACAACTATCTATAGTCAAAATATTGAGATTAGTTCGACGGATATGATACCAGACGGCGACACTGTGCCACTATTCATAGTGGGTGACAAAAAATCCTAGAAGATGGCTCTCTATTCCGGTATATATTACCCTACTCTATGGACACTGGCAAGCGATGCGCGGATCGAAAATCACTTGAATAATCGATAATTTTATTAATAATTTTTTTTAAAAGAAACGCTCGGGTGTAATCGATTACAAAATGAATTACCTATAAGTAGATATTTTTTATAGAAAAAAAGTTGTATTAGTACTTATTAATGAAATTTGGCTTGTAAAAAAAACTGCAAATCGAACGTAGTTCGGTAATTTTTTCTATAGAGAAAATTGTATTGTATAGTGTATTGACCGGGTACATCGTAAGGAAAAAGAATGTATCTAAAATATTATTTTTCAGATTCTTAATATAATAATTTGGCTATCGAAAACCAATTCGATACCCAAATCGGACCAGTGGTAAAAATAAATGACTTTCAATAAGTTTTGCATGTAATCTTTATTTAATTAATATTATTCTATTATATTACAAAAAAAAACGGTACGCAATAATAGAATGTACCGCAGCATGACGTCAGAATAGCCCAAGATAAGTAACAAAAAAGTCATGCTCGTGACTTTTAGTGTCTTTTTATTTATCAATATCCAACCCATCACAGTTATTACGCATATTGAAATTACAAAAACGTAACTTGAGGTGATAATGTAAAACATTAACATTATCTTAATTTAATCGTTTTAAATGAGTGGCCAAATAAAACTGTGAGATTAATTATTATTACATACTATGACTATAAGACTACTACTTGCAATGCCCAAGTTAAAATGAAAGCTGGTAAGAAACTCCGGGTTTTGATAATAATCTGTAATTTCATTTTTGCGCGTTGAAGTATGTAATTTGTTGAAAGTGGTCTGCAGTTTTCTGTCACTGCTATGTTCCTGTTTGAATGATTACAGAGTCAGCATACGTATAACAGGTTGTGTGAGGAATTTATTAGTTCTCTAGTGTGATAATACATCTGTAGCCTTTTTTATAGATTAATTTTTATTCTTTAAAATTTAAATGTTAACCAGAAACAATAAGTGTGCGTAGCGTAGCGTGCACTTGAATATTTGTCGTTTTTTTTTTAATTTGGTATACTAACTTGATAATAGAGAATACTTGACATAAACAGCATAGAATAATAACAAAAATTAACCTTTCATATTAAGTAAAAGCCGAATTCAAAGAACAAAAGACAATAAAATAATTTTACGTTCTGAAGTCGGTGCTACATCATAGTGAAATTATTTATATTACTTTTAGCTTTACGTCGGCATTTTTTTATTGAAAGTTTTTTTTTACTCTTTTGAGTTGACTAGTGAATATCACAATCTTAATGTCAGCTAATATAAAGGGTGTAGTGGCGGTGTAAATATATCCACTACCTCATATCGTTCCGTAAGTGTTGTAAGAAGGGACAGAGGAAAATGGAAACAGGTGATGGGCAGCAACATCTTTCTGTTAATGAAAATCTGTGGTTGCCAGCCCGAATGCCAAGCGTGGCAACTATGGCAAATATTCTCCTATGAAGCAGTCTATAATTATAGACTACCCCGGTCTATAATTAGCAGTGAACTTTTGTAGGGTTTAATGGGTGCATAAATGGATGGTTTTAAAAGAACCTAATTTCCTATCAAGATGCTTTTATTTATAAAATTGTATGATATTAGACTAACACTCAGAGTATACTTATTGGTGAGTAGCTAATATATGTTATGCTACCATAAAAACTCTAGATTTTTATTCAGTTATTCAGCTTCATCATCATTATATCAGCTTCACAAATCCGTTGCTAAACATAGGCCTCCCTTAAGGAACGCCAATAAGTAAGGTCCTGAGCTATATAGATTGCCACTTCAACTTCTGGTACGTCGAGCTATTTCGATTTCTGTGGTTCTACTGCGGATGACCTCAGTACTCAATTAATTTCTAAAGGGAAAATTTATGTCCAAATATTTTTTCAAGGCCATACCTAAATTTACAAAAGCTCCATTCAAAATCGCTTTAAAATTATTGAACTCCACATGATTATGATAACAGACAAAATTTAAATAATTTTCGCATATATTAGATTTGAATTTCAAAATTGTAATGCTATTAATTGTTCTTTCAGCTGGGCTAGTTTCTCTATCTTCATTGCTTGTTCTTGGTTATTTGTTTACTGAATTAGTTTTATTTTTCTTTGAACTTATTGGTCATTAAACACCATTTCTTATCCTATTATATAATATAATTCACAATAGAATTAATTTCTATCATATCCCGGACGTCAATCTCAGCGAGATTAGAATGGTTTTTCTACACCTTAAAAACGGGAAGGACCCGCGCGAGACTAGAATTACAGAATTACAGCGGAACATCTAAAAGCGAGTGTAAACCGGTACTCAAAGTCCTTAAGAAGCTCTTCAATTTCATCCTTCATCTTAGTCCTAACACTCCAGACGCGTGAAGCAGAAGTGCGGTGGTCTTGTTTTTCAAGAAAGGCGACAACACTATTGAAAACTACAGACCTATTTCCCTTTTAAGTCACATTTACGTGCTGTTTTCGAGAATATTGCGAACGTTATCGAACATCACGCACGCAGATCATGACGACTGTTAGCCTTCCAAACAAGCCGGTTTCCGAAAAGGCTACCATAGACTACAGGGTACTTTTGTGCCTACCATAAAACACATACACGTCCTTCGTTGAATTTAAGAGTAGACAAAAAATACAATCTGCCACTTTGTCTTGCGTTTCTAGACTATTAAAAATCATTTGATTCTGTCGATTTTTGGGCGGTGCTAATTTCACTTGAGCGGTACCAAGTTTACTGCCGGTGCATCTAAGTGCTAAAGGCTTTGTACGAGGTTTGGTACTCGTACAATAGGGCTACAATGGCTATCTAAGTACAGAACCAGAGTACGAAATCACGTAAGCAAGTAAACAAGTAAGACAGGGTAACGTTATATCCCCAAACTATTCACCGCCGTATTGTGAAATATTTATTCACAATGCAGCATTGAAAATCAATGGCGAGTACATTATTAATCTTCGATTTACCAAAAATAAAGTTATTATGGCATAATCGCTAGAGAACCTCAGTACTATACTCTATGACGTCAATAGTGGCTCCAAACGGACATGGACAAGACAAAGGTCATGTGTAACATCCACGGACTATGAGGAGTATTTAACCGGGACCTAGTGGAGTACCTAATTGTCCAACTAGGTAAGTTCAACTTCTGATCCAGTTCGGCGAGGCAGCGTTCTAGAGATTAGGAGACATCTTTACGTCACCTATACCTCAAAATTTCAAAACAAGGCTGTACAACCAGCGCGTATTACCAATGATGTGATATGGACCTGAAACGTTTAACTGACATATCCCAACGGATTAGTAAGCTAAAGCAACCGCAACATAGTATAATATAATCACTGCTCCGACTAGAAAACTAAAAAACTGCATAGTAGACTTCGGAAATCGAACGTGGGTTGGTCGAGTGCTGTGAAATTGTCAGCGTACGCTTAGCCCCTGAACTACCACGGCTTTTTTATAAATATATTATGATGATATACTTAAACTGAAGAACAAAGAAAGACAGACAGACTGAGATCTTTATTTATTTATTTATAATTCTGAACAATACAAATTGTGTTGAATCATTTATGCAAAAATACAATTAAAATGCTTAACAACCAAATTTACAATTATATAAAATTACAATAAAAATATAATTTACAATCAATATTAAATTAAAATTATTATAACAATTAATATAAAAATTAGATTATGAAATATTACAGTTAAGTATATAAATCTTACAATAAAAATTACAAGTCAAATCTCATCAGTATAAATAAAATAAAGTATAAAATATCACAAAATAATAATAATAATATTTGTCACAAAAAAAATTACGATTATTTTTAAAATGTCATCAAAAATTTTAAAACATTGAAATTTATATAATAGCATCAGCATGTAAAAATTCGTCAACACTATAATAACATTTTTTCAGTAGGAACTTTTTTAAGATATTTTTGAAACTATTCTTGTATAACATATTTTTTAAGTCAGTAGGTAATCTATTAAATAGAAGTACTGATCGATATTGAGAACAGTGTCTAGTCATTACCATACGAGGGACAATTTTATTATGAAAGTCTTTTCTTCTAGTGTTTTCTCTTATGGTTTTTTGGTCTATCGTCTCATATTCACCAATAACTTTTGCAAATTGCGTGAGTAAGACCAGTATATACAGATATGGAAGAGTCAAGATCCCAAGTCTTTTGAAGTGTTCGCGACAGGATTCTTGTTGTTTTATCCGGACCATGGTTCTGATTGCTCTTTTTTGCAGAACAAATGCTTTGTGTACATTATATTTAAAGCTTCATCCCCAAAATAAAATACTGTAACGTAATCTTGACTCCACCAATGCGTAATAAACCTATTTTAAATGTTCAAGATCAGCTTCATCCCGTAAGCTACTTAGTACGTAACAAGCTGAGCTTATTTTACTCTCAATCTCGTCTAATTCATGTTTCCACTTTAGATTACTGTCTATTCTCACTCCTAAGAATTTGGCCACTTCTACAGACTGTACTGTTTTATCACCTAGTGTAACATTCAGGGTTGTGTTTTTTCTGACGTTATTGCGGAATAATTATTTGTTATTGCGGATAGGCTGCGTACATTTCTAGTGAAGCCGAAACCATGCTTAACCACCAACGTAGCTTTTTTGACGAGTGACAGCTTGCAACTATCGGTAGAGAGTAATTGTGTTCTGTGGCTTGCAATATAAAATGACACTTCTTTTTTACAATAGTTTTCAAATTTTTAATCGAAATTCTCAATAGAAGGTTCATCGTAGTTGAAAATTAAAACTGCCCTTAGCGATGCTCCAATAAAACTAAGTGAGCTGGAAAACCGAATGATTTAAAAAAAATATAATATATAGACTATATATCTAATAAAGGAATCGCTTAGAGAAAAAATTAAAGAAATAAATATATTAACTTTGGCCTCTCAATATATTTACGAGAATTTAATGTACGAGTATGTACACAAAAACAAAAATAGTTTTATTAAAAATAGTGATGTACATTCTGTAAATACTAGGAGCAAGCACAAGTTAGTAATACCAGTTACTCGACTCCAAAGAGTCAGTAACTCCTTCTATGGGGCAATGTGACGCTTTTATAACAAGTCCCAGAAAATATGCAGACCTTTTCATCAGTGTTTAAATTATTTATTACAAAATTGTCTAGTGTTATTTATTATGCTACTAAAGAATACATGACTGATAAACCTCGGTAATGAGGTGATTGCTACTATGTTGTTTCAAATGCTTACAATAAATTGTATAAAATATTATATTGTAAATTGAAAACTCCTATAATTGGGTTTCTTGTTGGTTCTTCCCAGGACAGAGGTTCTTTTTGCGAACCAGTGGTAAAAGTAAAATATGACTTTCAATAAGTATTATGTATTGTAATCTATATTGAATAAAAATGATTCTATTATATTCTAATTTATTTTGTTCATAGTTTATACCATCTTAGCCATGGAAAATTTGTAACGTCTTACCAATCACTTCGACTGATAACAAAATTAGCAGCGGTACTCGTTATGTTTTAAGGTCTTCAATAATCCAAACACCTATAGAATGACTGCCCACTTTCTCTATCTCATAAGCTAAAGGATATAAAAGAGATTTTACCTTACACTAGTATTTGGATGCGATGTTTTCCATTAAAAATTTTGTGGCATTGCTTTGAGCGAATAAAAATATTTTTCTACACAATATCTCCTACAGAAAATTTTGCATGTGTCGTTTCAATTTATTGTATGTAGGTTACTTTCATGTGCTGACAAAACTTTGGTCCTTGTGTGACAAAACGTTGTCTTGATCAAAAATATTTTTAAACAGCCAACTTTCTCAGCATATTAATCCCTAGGGCAGTTACAAATCCACCTAATCGACATTTCTATAGAAATATCCATTTGGAACCAGTTTCCCAGTGTGCACTGAAAACTCCACTAAAATGAAAAGAAAATACCCAAACCAATCGACTTGCTGACTGCAGTTTATGGCAAACTCAATTCGGTACAGTTGTTCGTCCGCTGATTGTTTTCTTACTTATTATAAGTCAGTGCCTTATTATAATCCCACCTGTAGATCATTATTACAATCACACTGTAAGTGTTGATCCTCTATAGTAAATTGCACTTTTTTAGCGTAATAAAAGACTATTCACTGTTGACTTGAAGACGCCCAGATTGTATTCGGATAGAAAGACAGTGATGCCGGCAAAAGGTGAAGCAAACCGCTTGGTTCTAATGCGTAGAATATCAACATCAAGGGTATGAAGATCCCCCGACTGCCTGGTTGTCTGATGATGGAAAGGAGTGGGAGGAATTTTTCATCTACATATGACGATATGGCAGTCATAATTGTTTTACTGTAACGTTCCACAAATAATAATTAATTTAACTTTCTATTTTTTTCCAGTGGGATGCGAGGTGAGCTCAGAAACAACGTTATTGGACTTCATCCGATCTACTCTGAAATTATCTGGTACCAAGTACATGTGCAATGAAGCGGGCTGTGGTGCTTGCATCGTTTCTGCTGTTAAATGTCCCGGGGCACCGAATACATCAGTGAATTCAGTAGGTTATTTTCTTTGAAATATTGTGTTGCTATTTTATATCTTGTAGATTTGATTGGATTTTTACTTCTAAAGATTTAAGTGGACAGATGTACTGTGTTAGCAAAACTAAAATACTTTTTTCCTACTTGTAGCAATTGGTTTAAGATTTAAAGTTTTGAAAAAGTAATAGAGAACAGTGCTACCTACTCCCGCGCGACGGTAGTAGTCACTAATCATCAGGCTCTCCTTATTATCCTCTTGCCCAACTCTTCTATAAAAAACTAAACATAAACATACACATATATAAACATAAGCACTCACGCCTGTCACCCAGAGGGGTAGGCAGAGACTATGGACTTCCATTTGGCACGATCCTGACACACCTCTCTCGCCTCCTCCACATCCATATACCCACGCATACACGCTCGTCGGTTAAGGGTACTCTTAATTTGGCACATTTTCAATATATCGCCAATTTGGTCGATAAATTTTCACCTAAAGCGTTCCTTCCCGACTCTGCCGTTCACCTCTGCCACATAAATTTGCTTTGTCACTCTTTCCTCATTCATTTTTTCTACATGACCAAACCACCGAAGCATTCCTTTCATAATCCTGGTCACAACATCATCTTGCAAACCACACTCTTCTCTTATCACACAATTTCTCAATGACCGCATTTTTCCTTAATGACCGCATTTCTACAGCATTTATTCTACTCTCATGCTTCTTCTGCCAGACCCAACTTTCACTACCATACATTAAAGTAGAGACTAACACAGCATTTTACATTTCCATACGTGCCTTTTTGGACACATTCTGACTTTCCACAACAGAGTGTAGACCCCTATATTCTTATCATATCTACCATCCCTACTAAATAAACATCCCAAATACACAAACTCATCTACTTGCTCGACCAATTCCCCTTCTGTTCTTATTTCACATATCATTTTACTTTCTTCTCTTTCAAAAACCATAACTTTCGTTTTAGTTGCGTTCACTTTCATTCTTCTTTCTTTTAATGAACTATTCATTAATGTAACCATCATTTGCAACTCGGCCGCCGACGACGCGAGTATGACTTGATCATCGGCGTACAAAAGGCATTTGACGGTTAACTCACCCATTTTTAACCCGCATTCTAATACTTTAAAATTTTCCAAACAACTGTCCATAAATAGGTTGAACAGCCACGGGGAAGCCACACAGCCCTGTCTGACCCCTTTATGGATGCCAAACCAGTCCGAGTAGGCCCCTTTGATCCTGACACAAGCACTGGAGTCCCTATACAGAGACTTCAATGCCTTTATCAATCCAGCGCTCAACCCAAATGAGTTCAGTGTTTGCCATAACACATCCCTGTCTACTCTATCATAAGCCTTTTCTAAGTCCACGAACAAAAAAACCTTTTGGTTTAAGGCCAAAAACTTCTCCGCGATCATGCGCATGGAAAAGACCTGATCCGTACATCCCATTCCCTTTCTAAATCCCGCTTGCACATCCCAAATTTTTCCATCAGTATCTTTCATAACTCTTTCAATTAGTACCTTAGCATACAGTTTTCCCACAATGCTAAGAAGGCTGATACCACGGTAGTTTTTACAGTCCTGCTGCGATCCTTTTCCTTTATATAGTGGGACTATCACGGCTTTGCACCAGTCTCCAGGTACCCGCTTAAGTTCCCAACATTAATTAAACTAGGTGTACAGCAGGTCTGCGACCACTCCCTCTCCAGCCCTTAGCATTTCGAGTGATACTCTATTACATCCGGCTGCCTTACCTGCTTTCATACTTTTCATTGCTTTCTTTATTTCATCTATACTTATCTCTCTATCTCTTTCCTCTTCTTTCGGAATTTCTATTTCATTTAATTCAAACGTCTCATCACTCATAAACACGCTTTCAAAGTATTCCTTCCATCTCCTTAAACTCGACACTTCGTCATTCAGAATACAGCCATTCTGGTCTCGTATAGCATTCATTCTAGGCTGTTTTGAATGTCCCCTGGCAATTCTTACTATTTTCCAAAACATTTTAATATTTGCCTGGAAGTTATTCGATATTCTTCTATCATTCTTATCCAATCTTTCTTGCTTTTTCCTTTCAACTACTTCTTTTACTCTCTTATTTAGATGTCTAAAGACTGCCTTTTTTCTTTCAATATCATCATTCGTACCGCCAGAATTACCAGCTTTGGTTGCTAGTAAATCTAGCCATTCTCTCTTCTTTGCTTCAACTTCATCCGTACTTCATCATCCCACCACAACGTATTATTTTTCTTTTCATTCGTTATCTTACTTACACCACATACTTCGGTGACTGCATCCACCAAAACTTTCTTAACCTTATTCCATACAGTCTTCAAGTCTAAATCACTCTTACATAATTCATTCAAATCACTTATATTTTCCCTCAGTCTACATTTATACTTCTTTTTCACACCTTCATCTAATAACCTCTCTATTCTTATACGCTGTAACGCAGTGGTAGACACAGATGTTCCATGCCGCCTACGCCTAAATAGACCATTAATTCGGCATAAGACCAAGTAATGACAACATTTAACTTTAATTAATTCAATTTTTAACGTTCTTAAATGAAATTGCGCTAGTCTTCAATGTTTAATTCATCATCATCATCATTACAGCCCTTCACAAGTGCACTGCTGAACATAGGCCTCCCCCACGGAATGCCAGGAAGCACGTTGTTGAGCCACCTGCATCCATTGACTTCCTGCATGTCTTACCAGGTCCTCACTCCATCTAGTGGGGGTCGCCCTACACTTCGCCTACCGGTATTAGACTGCCACTCGAGAACCTTTTTCCCCATCGGTTGTCCGTTCTTCGAGCTATACGGCAAGCCCAATATTTAATAAATAATATAATTCTTGCAGTGTATAAATAATATAAATCTTGCAGTGTATGGTATCAATAACATCATGTCAAGACTGGGAAGTAACCACAATAGAGCATTTGGGAAATAAACTAAAAGGCTATCATGTAATCCAGACGACGCTTGCAGAAAATCATGGAACTCAATGTGGTTACTGTAGCCCTGGGTGGGTTATGGCTATGAACAGGTACTCAAAAGATAATAAAATTATATCAAAATAAACTGTATTCAGTTATATGTATAGTTCTACAATAATTTGTATAGTCTATTACAGAGCAGCAAGAATCTTACTATGCTGGAAATAGAAAAATCATTTGGAAGTAATGTCTGTAGATGTACAGGTTACAGACCAATATTGCATGCTTTTAAAAAATTTGCTAAGGATGCTCCCAGTTGGAAAAAGATTCATGATATAGAAGATCTACACATTTGCAAGAAAAATAGCGGCGAATGTTCAAAAAGTGACTGCGAGGATTATGACTGGTGTATTGTATCAAAGGATGATGTTAAATACCAATCTGTGTTACATATAAAATTAGAAGATGGTCGTGAATGGTTTCGAGTTCGAGAACTTTTTGATGCGTTTCATATTTTACATGTAAAGGGTGATGATTCATACATGTTTGTTGCAGGAAATACTGCAAAAGGTACCTTATCGTTAAAATATCTATAGAATTTCTGAAAGTTCTCTTACTAATCGATAATTTTTTTAAACTATTTTTCGCAGGCGCCTACCCCATAGACCAGTATCCCAGAATACTTATTGACATCAGTATGGTAGCTGAACTAAAGAAGGTTCTTTTAGATCAAAATTTAGTCATTGGTGCCGGATCAACAATTTCTGAAGTAATGGAAGTGTTCAAAACAGTGGGTAACCACGAATATTTCGAATACCTGCTAACATTTTATGAACATCTTACACTTGTTGCTCATATTCCCGTTAGAAACGTAAGTACTTGCAATTAAGTATATCGATAACAAAAGCAAGACTTGTTATTTTACTAGATCTCATGAGGACGTTTTTCTGTTCCTTATTGATAACCAGATAAACAAACTGAGGAAATTTGGGGTATCTTTACATTCGTATTTATCTCTAAAATGTCGTTGGCTTAACGTGCTTAGTGTCACTGGTAACAGTAGGAAAATGACGTCTAACGGTTTTACTACAGTGGTGACTGATAAGCCTATAGGAAGAATATAAAACCCCGTAAACCCTGGTTTCAACTTTTGTGCAAAAACAAATTTTTGGTTTTCGATTCTCGTCAGTTTGTGTTTGTTTCCACGTGTAACACTGCATTCTAATTTACCTCCGATTTTAAAGCAAAACATAATACCGGGCACGGATAGGTAGTGAGCCCCTGTCTAGCAGCTTTTAGCAGCTTCTTTTGTGCAGCTATTATCTTCAAATTTTTGAAAGTTCATTATCAGTTTTCGGAAGTCACTTGGAAGAGAAAGTCAAATTGACCTTAAAAAAGCTTGGCGTGCTCAGCAGAGCGGGACAGTATTTTATGCAGGCACACCGCCTGCAACTTTACAAGATGCAGGTTCGGCCGCACATGAAATACTCCTTCCTATCTCTGGGCCGGGGTTCCCCAGTGCCAGCTCCTTCCATTTGATCGCATCCAGCGCAGAGCGGTTCGATTCGTCGGCGACCGACCTCTTTCTGATCGGCTTGACTCACCGGCGCTTCGAAGAGATGTTGCATCTCTTTGCGTATTCTATCGTATGTACCACTGGTAGTGCTCAGAGCAATTGTTCGGACTAATTCCAGCCGCTCAACTTCACCATCGCACATCGCTATAGAACTCGAGATACCATTCCTACCATCTGGATGATTGGCAGTCCACTACTGTGCAATTTAAAAGAAGTTTTCTTCCTCGCACAACTTCCTTGTGGAATCGAATACCACCAGAAATTTTCAGGACCTATACGACTTAGGTACCTTCAAGAAAAGAGCCTACTCTTTTTTAAAAGGCCGGAAAGGCTGGTGTTGTCGTTATTCATGGACGGCTGTAGTCACTTACCATCAGGTGAGCCGTATGCTCGTGTGCCCCATCTTATATAAAAAAAGTCATCGTGGTCGGAAATTAACCAGGAGAAATCATCATTATCACCACGGTTGCAGCAAACAATATGGGGGTTTGTTTAAAGCACGTTATGGTACAATTGTCTTGTTATAAAACACAACAGAAGGTTTAAATTTTTAATAACAATAGTTTGCTTTTCACTTTACTTTTAATTTTCTACCTTCTCTTTTTTTTATTTTGAAGCTGGGAACAGTGGCTGGCAATCTAATGATAAAACATGAGCGTAATGAATTTCCTTCAGATATTTTCGTGCTATTTGAAATAGTTGGCGCGCAAATAACAATTGGTAAGTACAATTAAAAAAATGTTTTAAACGTTGAAATTGTGTTACGGTTTAGAAAAAAGAATTGAAAGGTTATTGTCAGAATTGAAATTATTTTATTTCAGTGAATACTTCCGGTGTTAGAAAGACCGTGTCTTTGCAAGGATTTCTCAGAGAAAATATGAGAGGAAAATAATTCTCAATGTGCTATTACCTCCCCTAAACAAGGACTACAAAATATTGTCATTCAAGGTAATATTTTTTATTTTAACAAATCCATATTTATAGTTTAATTAATAATATAACAATAAATAATTTTCAACTTTATGCCTAAATTTGCTGATAATGATGTTCTAATAAATTAGCTTAATTTTAACTGAAAAGGTTCAAAATGCTCTTAAATTTTTAGACACCTCTAAAGAAGCTGGGCCTAATGGCCTTCCTGTAAAATATTTTTCTTGAACCAAAGATAACATATCATGTGTGCCTCTGCATATTTTGTTTAATAAATACATGCGGGAGAAAACTTTTCCTGCCATACCAGAGTAACATGGCTTCGAAAAACAACATCGATAATCGAATATAGATAGATACCCTATATACAGATTTCCAGAAAACATTTGAAAAAGTTGACTATGAACTACTTCAATAAAATAGCATTAATGGAATAAACGGCAATCTGTTAAGGTGCTTTTTCTTAATATATTTTTATTAGGGCTCAGTCAGTTGTTTTATACGGCCACTGCTGCAAAACAATAACAGTAACATCTGGTGTTCCACAGGGATCTAACCTTGGTCCATTGCTCTTTATCCTCTTAATTAATAACATAAACAAATGTTTTAAACACTCAAAAAAATAAGGACTGCACGTCAGAAGTGAACACTTCTTAGCTTCACAAACATATATATATATATATGGATCTGAGCATGATGGTCACGCGATTTCCGTGTTTTTTCCCCATCCTAAAAGAGCTATATATTACATGTATACACACATTTGTATATATTTATCTGAGCGTGACGATCACACTAGTTCAGTACTTTTTCCACTTTCCAAAAGTGCCCAAACTATAAAAAATTAAATAATTGTTTCCTGTTTCAAGACCTTAATAATTTGAGTTTGTAATTTCTAAAAACTAAACTTAGTATCCCAAAGTGTCTAACAATATATTTTACTAGAAAAAAAGTGGTCAAATTCATCGAGCCTCTTTAGTTCGAAAACTTGGTGTAAATATGAAAACTTTATGGTCTTGTCATGAGAGACATCAACATATTTGTATCTGCTTAAGTGCTTGATTCAGCCACAATTAGAATATGCTTGTATTATGTGGGACCTCTACTATGCATATAAATTAACAAAACTATAGAAAGAGTTCAAGGCAATTTATTGCGCACCATGAATTATCGTCTTTAAATATTTTACTCTTTCTTATAATAAACTTCGTGTTAAATATAAGTTAGTCGCTACGTGATTGAGACGTTTGTTGTTGCAGGCTATGTTTGTGTTTAATATGTCATAATAAATTTGATTGCCCATAGCTTTTAAATCAGATAAAATTAATAGTACCTCGCCATAATAACTTACGCAGTGATCGCCTAAGACGTATGTTCATCATTAGTGCTTGCCGTTCCGATGCCGGCAAACGCATAGCACAGCTACGATTGATGTCTAATAATGATAAGTTTCGTGATTTAGATTTTTTTCAACGGCTGTACCCAAAGCCAAAAACCAATTATAGCTGCACTTAAAAAAACATGATGTAATATTATTTTATTTATATATTAGGTATATTTTGCGGAAATAGTAAGTAGGTATATTGTATAAGTTTATCTCTGTTTGTACTAAGCAAAACTAAGTAAGACGTGGATAACTAACTTGATTATATAATCATCCATTCTATTTTTAATTTTAAGTATTATTCTTTAAAATACTCATTGTACTATTATTTGTTGTCCCAAATAAAAAAATATCCAACCACACGCGAAGAAAACCCCCATAATACGCCCATGGTTCTGATTCACACTAAGAAAAATTATTTTGCATGAACCCACAAAAATAATTGCTCCAGCTAAGCAATTGCAATTTATGCACGTACAGAAAAAATTTAACGTGGAGGTATTTTTATGGAAAGCTTAGTATATATTTTAATTGTATATTATTTATGTTTATCGTATATTTTATTAGTCATACGTTCAAACTTGACAATTTCATAGATGTAATATTAATAATAATTATCTTATTTCAAATAATATAAATACAAAATAATTAATATTACGTTCCACAGATAATGCCGAGGGCTCAAAATGCTCATGCAATAGTAAATGCTGGATTTCTTTATAAGTTACACAACAATATTGTTAACGAATCAAGAATCGTCTATGGTGGTCTGTCACCACTGTTTGTTCGAGCTACCAATACTGAAAAATATCTTATTGGAAAACCATTATTTACAAACGAAACTCTCCAAGCAGCACTGAACGTGCTAAGTGGAGAGTTAATAGTAACAGATAATCCTCCGAACCCTTCAGTAGCATATAGGAGGCAGCTAGCTCTCGCACTGTTTTATAAGGTTAGTATTAGCAAATTTCATATCGTTGAAGTACTATATTTGCAAGAGAATTTCGATTTACATATCTTTATGTATAGAGCAACACGGACCACCGGCGTACCGGAGGGAAGTAGCCAAGCGTTTTTCCCCTATACAGAATCGTCTGTCACTACGAAATTCGCACATAAAAATTTAAACAGACAGCGACAACTCGAATACAGACTCGGATCAGTGGCTCGACTGATCTGCATATTTTATGAGGGCAAGCGGCCTGTGTTGGTAAACAAATCAAAAACAACACGACTGTTATAATTATAATTTTTGAGTTTAAAAAGAAGTAAATAGCAATAATTTATTAAAAATTAATTATATATGAGAAGCAACGCCATGTTTTTGTAAATTTGATTTGGCAGATCATTTTGCAAAAAAGAAAAAAACTGAACAAGTCGCCATCCGCACGTCAATTGGACCGCGTAACCAATTTTAGTCTAGTGAGCAGTGCGGCTGTAACTAGTTTATTGTACGCACAGTACGGCGTGGACTTATACTTTGACAGAGGGGAACGCCTGCTTATGGTATCTCCCCTCCGATCCGTCGGTGGCACGTGTTGCTCTATATATATACAAAACTAACATCTGTGAAACCTATCGTCTAGCACAAGTAAACCCAAATGGGATCGACATTCTTTACGGTACTAGGATTTGGGACATCGAGATTCGCGATTAGCACTCAATTTTAATTTAATATTTAATTTGCTACTTAAAATAAAGTTAAATTATTTAAGTTATAACGGTGCATTTTTAATTAAATTATTTCATTGTATCGTAAATTCTTAAGCCATCCTCTATTTCGTAGGTTTACTGGTAAAATCAGTTGTCTGTCAATTTTGCCAAACTGAGAAAACTGCTTCCAAAAGTTTGAAAATTCATAACTCATTACAGACACATTGTGCAACGGTGATAATAACGTTTAATGATAAGTTGATTATTAAGGTAGAGCTATTTAAAAAAAAGGCGTTTTAATAATAACTTTAGCAGAAAATTAAAAAAGGTCAAGCAGTTAATTAGTGTTAACTGTCTTACTTAAAGTTCTGTTTTTCTCGTGTGACCTTTGTGGTCTTTCTTGAATATTCTCTTACACTACACAATCTGTGAGACATGTACATATAAATTACCAACTATTATTTACTTACAAAATGTAGTGCGTTTCACATAATAATCAAAAAAAAAACGTAACTGGTTTTGCGTGAAAAGTCTAAGAAAATAGACACAAACTGTATTCAGACTAAAGCAAAGTCAATGTTTTACCAGTTTTATTAACATGCCGTTCAAAAACACACACAATATTTTTAAACTTTCAAAATCTGAATCTGAGTCCTCCACAGCAAACTTTCTATACATGCACGTATCTCATCAGGAAATATTCCTTTTTGATAATGTTTTACAAGATCACTCTTTTTAGAAATAGAAATCAAAGAAGTCGATTCGGTCGATTGATTTCTCGGTCGAAGTTTGACTTACCTAGTTAGACAATTTGTCCTAGGTAAGCATACTTGGCATCAACTTCAAGCAAAGTGCTCCCAACAAAAGCATAAGTGTGACACTGATATTACAAATGACCTTTGTCTTATACATGTTCAATGCGTTGGAAAAAAGTAATAAGATTATTGACAAATAGTGCTTAGTTCCTCCAGCGATTTTGCCATAATGACTATATCAACGGCAAATCAAAGAAGGCTTGCCTTTGATGTTGATATCGGATAATTTCTGGTGTAGTAGCTTGTAAACGTCTTCCAATGCAGCGTAAAAACGTTTTGGGATATAGCATTACCTTGCTTTACACCTCTCTGCAGTTGGATAGATTTCGTACTTTGGTTCAGTACTCAGATGACATCATAGCACTACTATTAGGTCCTTACATATGAAATTAGCGTTTAGTCGTACTGACCACTTTGATCTGAAATATCTCCTCCTTGGGTAAGAATTCCAAATTCAAATTTATAAATTCATTTATCTGGTACTGGTTTATTATTAATATTTTATTCTTTGGCGTCGCTTATTACCGCACAAGGGAAAACATGAAATATCGGTATATTTACGAGTACGAGTTCTACCGTGACACCAGTGTTTCGGCTCGAAGGATTAATGATGTGTACGGCGCTGGTGTCGCAAAAGAAAGCATGGTACGTTTTTGGTTTCAACGTTTTCGTTCTGGAAATTTCGACCTTCAGAACCAACCCCGTGGACGGCCGGAGACCAAAGTGGAAAATGAAAAATTAAAGGCTATTGTGGAAGCGGATCCATCACAAAGCACTTCAGAGATAGCTGCAGGCTTCTGGGTAAGTGATAAAACGGTATTAATCCACTTGAAGCAAATCGGGAAAGTAAAAAACCTTGAACGATGGGTACCTCATTAATTGAGGGAATCGAACTTGCAAACACGCGTCGACTGCTGTGTTACTTTGCTCAACCGACACAATAATGAATGGATTTTAAATCGAATCATTACTTGTGATGAAAAATGGATACTGTACGATAATCGGAAGCGCTCGTCGCAATGGCTGAACCCTGGAGACCCAGCCAAATCCTGCCCTAAACGAAAATTGAGTCAGAAAAAGTTACTTGTGAGTGTTTGGTGGACTAGCGCCGGTGTCGTTCACTACAGTTTTCTAAAATCTGACCAAACAATTACGGCAGATATCTCTTATCAGCAACTGCAAACCATGAAGGAAGAACTAGCTGCTAAACAACCGAGATTGGTCAATCGCTCTAGGCCACTGCTGCTTCACGACAACGCAAGACCACACACTGCACAACAAATAACCACTAAGTTAAATGAGCTACAATTGGAATGTCTGTGACATCCACCGTACTCCTCGGACCTTGCTCCAACAGATTACCATTTTTTCCAGAATTTGGACAACTTCTTACAAGGAAAAAAATTCGACTCCGATGCGGCAGTCCAAACCGCCTTCAAAGAGTTTATTGATTCTCGCCTCCATGGTTTTTTTTAGTAAAGAGATCAATGAACTACCTATGAGATGGCAAAAGTGCATAGATAACAACGGTGCATACTTTCATTAATTAAATATATTTTACAAAAAAAATTTACTTTATATTCCTCCTGTACAAAACGCCAATTTCATATGTAAGGACCTAATATATAGAAATTTCAGCATCGATATACTGACAACCGACTGAGCATCGCTGAAGAAACTATAGAACCGTCCAAATTTCGATGAAATCAAGACACTCTCATAGTCTCCTTACGTAAGACAAAGTGGTAGATTGTACTTTTAGGTCTTCTGTACAATTTGCCGAAAGATATGTATACACATATCGACCAGATGGTCTATATCATTTTCGAGAACCGGCTTGTTCGATAGCATGGAAGTTATCAATTCCGCGTGAGAGATAATTTGTAATGACTTTAGAATACAGCACGTAGAAGCGGCTAAGAAGAAAAATTGGTTTGTAGTTCTTCAATAGACTGTTGTCCCAATTATTAATCTTTCTTTGAAGTTTTTTATGTAATAGATCTCATATAAAAGCAGTTATAAACGCTTATCTAAAAGGAAACAAATAAGCTTAACGACTAGGAGCACTTTTTTCGGTTTTTCCTGCTAAAGAAAGCTAAATAATATTTTGTGATCGGTTTCTAGTAAAAACAATTAAAAGTCCATAACTGTCTCATCATGTAAGAATTTTGGTACTTATGTTTACAGTTATATAAGTTAAGAAATTTTAACATGTTTTCATTGTAAGAAATATAATTTAAAATTAAAAATTTTGTACAACCGACTTCAATATAAATGATTAAGAGTAACTCAAAAACAATTGGTCAAACCTTGATCAGTTTTATAAGGAAATACATGTGAAGCACCAGCTTTCAAATAAAAAAAGAATCGTCGAAATCAGTTCACCCAGAAAAAAGTTATGAGATAACACACATAAAAAAAAACATACAGTCGAATTGAGTACCTCCTCCTGTTTGAAGTCGGTAGAAAATGCCTCGAACTAATAAAGGCTTAAAATTGTTTTACGTGGATACTCTTCAGCCTTACCATGTTGATACATGGTAATGCCACAACATTTCTCCATAAATAATGGTCATATCAAATAGTCGGTTTTACCAGAAAATAGAAAAAAAAATTTAGTCGAAGTGTAATAATAAATCATTTTTACAAAAAATTGCAGGTAGTTAGGTTTTACAAGTAGACCCTCTATCTACTCATGAATGCAATACACGACTGTGACAATGACTATGGTATTCTGGAAGATTTTTCTGATAGCTTTTTAGTTTAATGGGCAAATTGACTTATCTTAAACCATATACATCAAGTAGAAATGGAGAAAACTAATTTAATATGCAGTTTTATTCCTCGGGAGCTAAACTAAAAAACTAAAGCTAAACCATATTGCCTTATGGCTTCAAACTAACCAATCCTGCAAACAAACTAATACTTGTAAACAGACAAATTGTTGATATTTTGAGCTATATGTGTCATGACTACAGTATATCAGACACTGCACATACAAGCCCGACTCTTTTCTTATCGCCAACTATAAATTATGCAAATTCAAGTAGCCGTCCTTTCTGCAGGCTGACTCATCACTTCATAACACCTTATTAAAAGTTTGGGTCCTCCGATGCATTTCAAACATGCGGCGGCAGTGAACTCGGCAGGTAGTCTCTAGTTAAAAGAGTTTGCACGCGTCGTACGTGAAATGGATGGTATCCATACCTCTTAAGTACTGAATGAACAGTGGACTTCGGTATCCTGTGCGCCGTTGTATCGCCCTAACCGAAGTTGTCGGGTCTTGTTCTCGTTCCTGAAGCACTATGTCTTCGTCAACTTGAGGCCGTCCACCGCCACGTTGACGGAGTCTGCCTTCCATGTGAGTTATGCACCCAAACACATGGTGTGGATGTTCCTATCGAAACCTTCCTGAGGTGGCAGCAGCTCGGAACTTTGGCCAGCTTCTCCGTAAATAAGGTGCATCTCAGCATACTCGCTGCGTATAACCAGGAAAAACGCGGCGGTTTGGCCATATTATAAAACACAAAAGTCCAGGTGGTCGCCAAGTCGTCGTAGTGATCACAATAAAAATCCAAATCGTAAGGCAAACAAAGTCCGGGGTCCAAGGCACAAAACAGTCGTCAGTACGAAACAATAATTTGTGAACACAGATGCGTTACGCACGGTTTAAGGTAGCGTACTGACAAGTGTCGCAAATAAGGTTGAGAATGAGACAAAATCACAATGCAAGAAAGAGCGGGATAGCACATGCGCTTCTTTTGTTAGACAGTAACCGGTCGGGTCGGGTCGGTCGGCGAGCAGGTAAAACCTTTAGTCATTACGCGTGCATGTCGCATTTTACGTGTCACAACTAGTTTTATATATTATATATATGCTTAAAATCTGTTTCAAGGTAGAGATTTTTCGGTATTTCGGAAAATTTTGTAAAACTGTAAATCCGTAAGATTTTGCTGAACATATATTGTGTTGTATTGATAGGTAGTGACCTAGCTATCACCCCTGCAGTATGTCGTGCTATTTACTGGACACCCTGTATAAATTACCAACTATTATTTACTTACAAAATGTAGTGCGTTTCACATAATAATCAAAAAAAAAACGTAACTGGTTTTGCGTGAAAAGTCTAAGAAAATAGACACAAACTGTATTCAGACTAAAGCAAAGTCAATGTTTTACCAGTTTTATTAACATGCCGTTCAAAAACACACACAATATTTTTGAACTTTCAAAATCTGAATCTGAGTCCTCCACAGCAAACTTTCTATACATGCACGTATCTCATCAGGAAAGATTTCTTTTTGATAATGCTTTACAAGATCTCTCTTTTTAGAAATAGAAATCAAAGAAGTCGATTCGGTCGATTGATTTCTCGGTCAAAGTTTGACTTACCTAGTTAGACAATTTGTCCTAGGTAAGCATATTTGGCATCAACTTCAAGCAAAGTGCTCCCAACAACAGCATAAGTGTGACACTGATATTACAAATGGCCTTTGTCTTATACATGTTCAAAGCGTTGGAAAAAACTAATAAGATTATTGACAAATAGTGCTTAGTTCCTCCAGCGATTTTGCCATAATGACTATATCAACGGCAAATCAAAGAAGGCTTGCCTTTGATGTTGATATCGGATAGTTTCTGGTCCACTAGCTTGTAAACGTCTTCCAATGCAGCGTTGAAACGTTGAGGGATATAGCATTACCTTGCTTTACACCTCTCTGCAGTTGGATGGATAGATTTCGTACGTTGGTTCAGTACTCAGATGATATCATAGCCCTACTATAAAGAAATTTCAGCATCGATATACCGACAACCGACTGAGAATCGCTGAAGAAACTATAGAACCGTCCAAATTTCGATGAAATCAAGACATTCTCATAGTCTCCTTACGTAAGACAAAGTGGTAGATTGTACTTTTAGATCTTCTGTACAATTTGTCGAAAGATATGTATTTACCTATCGACCAGATGGTCTATAATACTATATCCCTTTCGAGAACCGGCTTGTTCGATAGGATGAAAGTTATCAATTCCGCGTGAGAGATAATTTGTAATGACTTCAGAATACAGCACGTAGAAGCGGCTAAGAAGAAAAATTTATTTTGTAGTTCTTCAATAGACTGTTTTCCCAATTACTAATCTTTCTTTGAAGTTTTTTATGTAATAGATCTCATATAAAAGCAGTTATAAACGCTTATCTAAAAGGAAACAAATAAGCTTAACGACTAGGAACACTTTTTCGGTTTTTTCCTGCTAAAGAAAGCTAAATAACATTTTGTGATCGGTTTATTGTAAAAACAATTAGAAGTCCATAACTGTCTCATCATGTAAGCATTTTGATACGTATGTTTACAGTTATATAAGTTAAGAAATTGTAACATGTTTTCATTCTAAGAAATATAATTTAAAATTAAAAATTTTGTACAACCGACTTCAATATAAATGATTAAGAATAACTCAAAAACAATTGGTCAAACCTTGATCAATTTTATATGGAAATACATGTGAAACACCAGCTTTCAAATAAAAAAGAAATCGTCGAAATCAGTTCACCCAGAAAAAAGTTATGAGATAACACACATAAAAAAACATACAGTCGAATTGAGTACCCCCTCCTGTTTGAAGTCGGTAGAAAATGCCTCGAACTAATAAAGGCTTAAAATTGTTTTACGTGGATACTCTTCAACCTTACCATGCTGATACGTGGTAATGCCACAACATTTCTCCATAAATAATGGTCATATCAAATAGTCGGTTTTACCAGAAAATAGAAAAAAAAAATTAGTCGAAGTGTAATAATAAATCATTTTTACAAAAAATTGCAGGTAGTTAGGTTTTACAAGTAAACCCTCTATCTACTCATGAATGCAATACACGACTGTGACAATGACTATGGTATTCTGGAAGATTTTTCTGATAGCTTTTCAGTTTAATGGGCAAATTGACTTATCTTAAACTATATATATCAAGTAGAAATGGAGAAAACTAATTTAATGTGCAGTTTTATTCCTCGGGAGCTAAACTAAAAAACTAAAGCCAAACCAGATTGCCTTATGGCTTCAAACTAACCAATCCTGCAAACAAACTAATACTTGTAAATAGAAAAATTGTTGATATTTTGAGCTATATGTGTTGTGACTACAGTATATCAGACACGGCACATACAAGCCCGACTCTTTTCTTATCGCACAACAGCTATACTGAGTTAACATTTCACCTGATGGTCAGTAGTGTAACAGGAATTGCCCATTAGATTAGTTGTTTACATCACTCCACCAATACTAAAGAGTCTATGGTCAAGTCTTATTATACCTGAGAAAATAATCGATTACGTTTCGACTCGATTGTGTTAAAGTGAGGTCAAATATTGTCTGTGGATTAAAAGTTAGCTATTGGCAGTCGGGAATCATTCAGAGACGAGCCGCCGGAGTGATAAGAAATTTTGTGATATATTATTTTATTTTGTCATTTTGTTATACTGTGGCAGTGATTTAGTTTAATAGAAATAAATATTGTTATTGTGTTGATTAATTCTTTTTATTTAAGAATTCTATGATCCACTTTTGAGATACCCTTACAGTAGTTACTGTAGACAATTGACACCTGCCACCAGCTTTAAGCAAAGAAAGCAACAGATGTATTGTAACCGCTGAGGACTAAGACAAAATTCCTCTCAGCTTATTATTATACTGGCTCTCAAGCAGGTGAGAGGGTAATACCTACTTAGACGGACTCCTAAGCAGTCCTAAGTAGTCCCAACCTTATAAAATTAACTGCAGTAAATATCTTTATGAAAACGTTAAAGCCACTAGATTATCCTATATTGTGGATGGATACATTACGTGGGTGGATAAATTGCAAATGGAAAACACCCAGACACGGAACAATAATTTGTAATCCTAGTATCGAATCTGGATGTTTCATGACTTAATGAAACATAGTAAAATAATACCCTTATTAAAATCTGGTAGTACATTAGCGCCCACCAATTTCAGATATGTTTCTGTACTGCCAACATTTAGTATTTTTTTTAATTATTCTTGATCTATGAAGTATTTTTTATGTAAATAATTTATATTATAAATAAATTAAAAGTAAAAAAACTTTTTTAAAAACAACCTTTTTATTTAAATGCGCTAAAAAGAATAAAATTAATTTTCCTTTAAAACTGTTAGTATCAACTTATAACGTCATTACACAATTTATATGATGTAAAAACTGGTCGCGAGATTTACCTGTGCAGATAAACAGGATCTGATTGATATTAATTTTTAAAATTTTCAAACTAAGTAAATACGAGTACATAAATCTCGCGACAAGCTTTTATATCATATAAATAGTGTAATGACGTTATAAGTTGATAGTTACAGTTTTAAAGGAAAAGTTTATTTTATTCTTTTAGCGCATTTAAATAAAAGCTTGTTTAAAAGTAAAAAAGTTTTTTTACTTTTAATTTATTTTTTACTTTTTAGTTATCGCTGGTCAGATTTCTCAGTCTGTTCATCTCATTCAACGCATTATTGTTGCAAGGTTGTTTGTTGGTTAATTTTGAACAGTCTAGCTTTTCAATAAGGAGACCTCCTAATGATTTTACCCTACTTAAGGCCACGTATTTTTGACCAGCAGCGAAAAGCTTCGAGTCTAAGTAGACAATGGCATGGTCGACAGTTTTACCCCTGCATTTTACCTACTGTGCAAGCCCAAGATAATATAATTGGCAGCATTCTTCGTTCTGCAGTGCCATGACTATATTTTGCTGGAAATTGCAGTCTTGTGTCGAATAAGATGAATACCGTCTACCGATGTCTATACGGACGGATGGTATATCAGTATCATATTACATTTGTGCTCTCCGGAAGCAGGGCCATACGATTTTTGTAATATGTCCAATGGCACCATTCACCAGACCTTTGGGCAGTCAAAGTTTACCTACTGACGCTACAGACTCGAATAATTCCACCTCAATATCATAATCGAGGACTTCAAAAATCCCAGTACACCAAAATTTCAGACGGATTGACATCATGTTACACCCTGGTGCCACTCAGGGTGTAACATAGGTGTTTTCAGGAATGCGCCACTTATTTGAGCTCGAAGCTTACTTGTGCCTTACGAAACACAGTTCCGGGTTTAATTTTGGAGTTACCCTTCTCCTAGACAGGTTGCAAACTAATGCTGTTGACGCCTATCTCGCCAAATTACACAAGTCAAAGTTAACCAACTGATACTACAGACTCGAAAAATTGGACCTCAATATCATAATCGAGGACTCCAAAAACCCCAGTACACCAAAATTTCAGACGGATTGGAGCAACGGAGTTTATGATCACCATCTTATTTTTTTTAACTCGCATTCGTATTCTCAGCAAGTCCTTTTATTTGATACCCATATTGTAGGAAAGCATAAAAAACATAGTCCGCCATCTTCAGAAGTCCGCCATCTTCAGAAGTCCGCCAAATTGGATTTAGAGTGACGTCACTTTATTTTTCAAGTTATAATTAGCAAGCCCTTTCATTTGATACCCATATTGTAGGAGGTGTGCATTAAAAATAACTAGTCCGCCATCTTGGGTGTTCCGCCATGTTGAATTTAGAATGACGTCACACAGTTAACCATGGATTGTCATTCAAACTTAACGTGTATATAAAATTTCAGTTCAATCGGTTGAAGATACCTGCTTCAAAATTGAGTTGCAAGATTCCACCCGAACAAACATATAGTTACATTGCAAGTTAAATAAAAGCTTGTAAAATAAATTTTGTTTCACAAGGTTCGCCCGACAAATGATGCTGGTGTTGAGCTTTGATCATTAAGATTAAATATATCTTCAATTCATGGGAGAATTCACAGGACGCTTTGGGTATATTTTGTGACCTATCCAAAGCCTTCGATTGGGTTCACCATGAAACATTAATCAGGATACATCAACACTACGGTGTAAAAAATAATTTTCTTAAATTAATTATTTCATATTTGTGTAACAGAAAGCAAAAAGTGGTCAATAATTATATGAGTTTTTCCGGGTCGATAGTACAAATGGGCGTGCAGCAGGCTCAATTCTCGGCCCCTTTCTGTTTCTTGTATATATTAATGACATACCTTATATAGTAGCGGATAACCAAGATATGGTATTATTTGTTGATGATTCATCATTAATTTTCAAATTAAAACAACAATTTCTAAAATATAACGATATAAATAATGCTATACCTAAATTAGTAAATTGGTTAAATGTTAATAATTTGTATTTAAATGGCATTAAAACTAAATGTATGAAATTCATAACTTCAAATGTCAAATATCTAAATTTCAATGTAATTTTAAAATGGGGAGGATCGAGTCTTGTCGATACCACCATTTTCCTTGGAATCACACTAGACGCGAAGCTTCAATGGGACCTCCATATATATAAACTAGCAAGCAGACTTAGTTATGCGGCATATGCTGTAAAAAAGGTTAGAAATCTTATCAGTGTTGAAACAGCTAGACTAGTTTACTTTAGCTATTTTCATAGCATAATTTTGTATGGTATTTTGCAATGGGGACACGCGGCTGACATTGAAATTATATTTGTTTTACAGAAGAAGGCCTTAAGAGCAATCTATAATTGAAAACCTAAAGAGTCGCTAAGACAAAAGTAAAGGAAGTTAATATATAAACTTTGGCCTCTCAACACA
This sequence comes from Parnassius orleans, assembly GCA_029286625.1. Taxonomy (NCBI): domain Eukaryota; kingdom Metazoa; phylum Arthropoda; class Insecta; order Lepidoptera; family Papilionidae; genus Parnassius; species Parnassius orleans. The sequence continues at coordinate 253,121 of JAGSMP010000401.1, forward strand.
TTCATGTAATATACGTACACAAAAATCTCTACACAGTATAAAATAAAGTCGCTTCCCGCCTTCTATACGCTTAGATCTTTTAAACTACGGCAACGGATTGTGATGCAGTTTTCATTAATAGACAGATTGATTCAAGAGGAAGGTTTATATGTATAATTATATATTATATAATACTTCTATCCGTGTGTATGTCATTGAACTCTTCCTAAACAGATAATTAATAGAAGGCGTTCCATCCATTATATTAAAGTTGGAAAAATTTACTTTGCCATTATCCGCCCAATAAAATAAAATGATTTGTCTTACCTAGTTTGAAGAGCACTTCGAGCGCAATTGCGTGCATTATCCCCGTCACCACTAATCCCAGCACCACTACTATCACCATCACTTTACTAGGAAAGACATACCACCGACGCAATACGACACGTGTTTCGCCTCTACACGAGGCATCTTCAGGTGTAGTAGACTCTACGGTGGTGAACACTAAGTGAGCGGCGAGCCAAAAACAGATGCTATTTACAAGACTCGCCGACGCCATCAGATTACGTCGACGACCACGTCTCAGATCCACGGGTCACCACTAGCAACACGCACTGGTTGAACAATCCTGTTTTGAGGTTTTGAGGTATGCCTGACGAGAAGATGCGTCGTAATTTCCCGAACGCTGCCCAGTCGAGTTGAATCCGTCGGATGAACTCTCTCTCGAAGTTGGGCTTACCTATACAACAACTTCGAAACATACTCGTCCACAACTTCGAGCTTAGTGCTCCCAACAACTACCGACATAGGTGTGACATGAACGTTATACATGATCTTTGTTTTGTCCATGTTCATCTTAAGACCTATCCGTTGGGAGGCATAATTGAGGTCATCGAGCATAGTGCTTAGGTCCTCCAGCGGTTCTGCCATAAGGACTATATCGTCGGCAAATCGAAGGTGAGTGATGTACTCGCCATTGATGTTAATACCGTATCCTTTCCAGTCCGGAAGCTTGAAAACGTCTTCCAATGCAGCGGTGAAGAGTTTCGGTGTTATAACGTCACTCTGTCTTACACCTCTCTGCAGTTGGATAGGTTTCGTACTCTGATTCTGTATAATGTCTCTCGAAAACAGCACGTAGACGCGGCTCACAAGGAAATCGGTCTGTAGTTCTCAAAGAGAGCGTTGTCGCTTTTCTTGAAGAACAAGACCACCGCACTTCTGCTCCACACCTCCGGTGTAGTGCCACCATGGAGGACGGAATTAAAGAGATTCTGATGAACTTTAAGTACCGGTTTTCCACCCGCTTTCAGAAGCTCCGCTGTAATTCCATCCTCGCCTGGGGCCTTGCCGTTTTAATGTGCTGTAGAGCCATTCTAATCTCGCTCAGACTGACGTCCGGAATATCGTTGGTATTCGTAAGTGTCGGATAAGACTTGCTCTTGGGTCGTTACTCACACTTGCATGTAGCTCCAAAGATGATGTGTACAGCTGCCCATAAAACCTCTCAATCTCACTCAAAATCTCAGGTGTCCCGGAAATGATGCTGCCACAATCGGTCTTCAGCTTTGACAGTTGGCTCTTTCTGGCATACAGATCTCTAGCAAAAAATTTTGGAGCCCTGGTTAAGCTCGATCGCTTCTTCAATATTAAAGTTGCGTAAGCCCCGCCGCATGCATTTGGAGATCTGTCTGTTCAGTTGCCTGTATGTTATCAAATCTACTGAAGACTGCAGCTTTATTTCCCGTATAACAGCCATGAGATTAAGAGTGTGATCGGAGAGTTTTTGTGTTCTTCTTTGGCGGGTCCTGCAAAACTTAGCTCCGACCGCATGGACGGTTTCCACAAGCTTGTCATTCATATCGTCCACTGCATTGGAATCTTCTAGGCACTGAAAACGGTTTTATAACTCGAGCTGAAATGTTTCGGGACTCTGGATTAGAGCACGAGGGAGACGGAGCGTTGACTCCATTAGACGTGACCTCTCGAACTTAACGTTTAGGTTCAGTGTGCCTCTAACTATTCAGTGATCGCTACCAGTTTTCACCCTCGCGATCATTGAGACATCACTGAACAGTTGCCGTCTAGTCGTCATAATGAAGTCAATCTCATTTTTGTCGAACCGTCGGGGCTCGACCAGGTCCACTTCCTGTGGGGCCAATTCTGGAAGAAAGAGTTAATCATAAAGATTCCTCCTTTTTCCATGAAGTGTGCCAGCTGCTGGCTCCTTGGGTTCCGTTGCCCTAATCCGATTTTCTCTACTTTCAGCTCACCGTTCTCTGTTGTGCCTAGTTTTGCGTTGATAACAACTTATACTGGGTTTTGGAGGAATGCGCGGCTCTAGAGATATCCTCATACATTTCCTCCACCTCCTCATCGGGATGTGCCGAGGTTGGTGCGTAAACCTGTATGACCTTCAGCGAATACCGTTTCGTGATTCTGAGTAGAAAGTACGCAACCCTCGTCGACACACTCCCAATCTTTACAACGTTGTTAACGAGAGACTTGTGGACGATAAATCCGACATCTCCTTCGGACAGATGTTCGCCCTCCCGGTGATAAAACAAGTTGCTGAATTCGAGAATTACCGTGTCCTACCCCTCTCTTCCGACCTCGGATAATCCTATAATATGTCAGCGCAAATTGTCTATCTCTTCTTCTAGCTCCAGGATCTTCTCGTCAGTCGTCAGCGTGCGTGCGTTATAAGTTGCCAGGTCAAGTTGTCGTAGGTGGCAACCGAACCTCCACCGGAGATTATTAGCACCCCCTGCCCCGCCGTTACCATGGTCGCCAGCGTAGCCAGGAATAGCGGGGCCGCTGGGGACTGGGTGCCGTTTATTTGTGTCGTTGCTCATGGGGTGTATATTGCCATAGTTGCCACGCTTGGCGAGCGGGTTGGCAACCGCTGTTTCTTATTGCTTTTTGCTTTTATCATAAAGATGCTGATGCCCATCTTCTGCCTCAGTTTCCCTCTGTCGCCTCTTACGACACCCACGGGAAGATATGAGGTAGTGGGTATTCTTACCCGCCACTACACGGGGCATTTATACATTTATAAATTTAAAATAAATTTATTGAGCTTTTGTAGATTCAGTGTTCAGGAGAAGCACCATTTACAGAAGACATACCTCCATTACCAAATGAGGTATTTGCATCATTTGTATTAAGTACTGTTGCCGTGGGTAACATAGAAGTTATTGATTCAACCCTTGCTTTAGTAAGTTTCTATTTTATATTTAGAATTCCTTATTTCGCGCATAATTATCAAATTAACCACAAATTATATAACAAAAAATTCTCCTTATTTGCAGAGGGAACCTGGTGTAATAACATTCTACACAGCTAAAGATATACCAGGGGTAAATTCGTTCATTCCTTCTGGCAGCTCGTTCGCTCCAAACAATGAGGAATTACTTTGCAATGGCAAAGTTAAATATTACAATCAACCGATTGCAATAGTTGTTGCTAAATCTCGACAAATAGCTGATAGAGCAGCTAAACTAGTAAAAGTTAAATATGCCAATGTAAGGAAACCACTTATAGACATTAAAATAGCTAAAAGCATTGCTAATAGAAATACTATGTTTTCAAATATCGCTGAAACAGATAGAGGCAAGGATGTCATAAAAGTAATAAGCGGTTCGAATACTATATATGGACAATATCACTTTTGTATGGAGACATTAGTTTGTGTTACTCGACCTACAGAGGAAGGTTTGGAAATACATTCGGCAACACAATGGATGGACGGAGTACAAGTATCAACATCGCGTGTTTTAAATTTACCAGAAAATAGGTGATATATTTTTTAAATTAGTACATAAAAACAATATACTGTTTTTACTCACTATAATTCAGTTATATGTGGTTCGCAAACACGTTTATGTTACGTTTTACGTAGTAGATAGAGCCACGCTGCAGCAAGAATGGGACGGCTTAATCGGGTTAGGACCAAGTTATCACAAAATCAGCGTGAAACAGCAGAATAATGCTGCTATGTTTCGTATGGTGATTGTAGAGGATCGGAGATCCTTTTTACTGGAAACAGGGTATTTTATCTTATTACAGTAATAGGGTAACAGCGTATTTGCATTTTGGTTTTCAATCGATGATGTCTATGGGCCACAGCATCCCCTTATCATGAAGTAGACTGTGGGATCGTTTGTCACCCTTATTCTATAAAAATACGAAAATAAATAACTAAGATATAACGTGAGAATTGAAAGTGCACCTTAGTATGCACACACATTTGATCCTGTCCTGCGCAGAAAAATTCGGTCTGGAGAACATTATTATTACGAAACTTAAATATTTTGGTCGAATACTGGCTTCGTTAAGACATTTTTCCAACATGGTGTTTGTTTCTTAACTTTAAAGAGGTACAGAAAGAAAACTGAGAAAAAGTATAACGTATATATTTTGTATGCTATATTGCCAAAAAACTTTATCCCTAAGACTTTTTAACAAGTCTAATTTAGTCACTCTTTATAAATCTGCTCCATAATATTTTTATAGGATCGATGTTCATGTGCGGCGACTCGGCGGGGCATACGGATTTAAAATCACTCGGTCCCTTCAAGTGGCAGTTGCTTGCAGTCTGGTAGCCCACAAGCTAAACCGGCCGTGTCGGTTCATACAATCTCTTACTACTAACATGAGAGCAGTAGGCAAGAGATTACCTTGCAGTACTAATTTTGAGGTATATTTTTGCTGTTATTTTATTAAAATTGAACAACTAAGTTAGCTTTACCGGGATGCACGCACTAAAAATACGAAATGATGGTAAACCTTCGACTTATTTACTTCATATTATTTTGGAAACTTTCTTCGAGTGTAGCTTAGAAAATAAATAAACAAAGAATGCCAATGCCCATTCCAATCCAGTGCCGTTTCCGCTTGTCACTTAAATTATAAATATTTTTATGCCATGTGAAGTCCACCAACTCGCACTAGAACCGCGCGGTGGACTAACTTCTCCATAATTCTGTCAGAAATGAATGAAGCCCTGTGCCCAGCAGTATGACTTATGGCACAAGTCCTGTTGTAGGTAACCTGACATTGGTGACGATGTTTATGTTCTATTTACATATTTCTTTTATTCTAGATCGGAGTCAATGCTCAGGGTATTATACAGTATATGAATTATGAGCTATATGACGACAACGGATATGTCATCAATGAGCCCTTCTTACTCCTTACGACAGATATTTATAATAATTGTTATAGTAAAGCGAGGTGGAATTACAAATCTTTCAATACAATAACTGATAATCCATCGAACACATGGTGCAGATCTCCAGGTAAGAAACTAACTGTAAGAACTTAATTATTAATAATAATAAATATTGTCATTATTAATTGGGTCTTTCTTTAATTGATAAATATCATTCTCAGGTACACTAGAATGTATTGCCATGGTAGAATTTATGATGGAGCGAATATCGTACGAACTATCTTTAGATCCTCTTCAAGTGCGTCTAGCGAATGTAGACCCCGCTTTTCAAAACGATTTAAGAGAAATGTCTGATACAATATTAAAAAACTCTGATTACGCCCAGCGACGAAAAGAAGTTGATAAATTCAACAGAGAAAATCGTTGGAAGAAACGCGGTCTGAGACTTTCATTCATGAAGTGGACTCCAGTTGGTCCTTTCTATTTAGATATTAATATGGCGGTTTATCGTGATGATGGATCAGTAGCTATAACGCATAGTGGTATTGAAATGGGGCAGGGTATTAACACAAAAGCTGTACAGATATGTGCATATTTTCTTAAAATACCAGTTGAGAAGATACAGATTAAAGCAAATAATACAATCATTGCTCCGAACGGCTTTATATCTGGTGGAAGCTTAACATCACAAAACGTTGGCGTTGGTGTACAAAGATGTTGCGAGGAATTATTAAGAAAATTAGAACCAATTAAAAATCAAATGAACAATCCAACGTGGGAGCAATTGATTCAAAAAGCGTTTGCATCTGACATTGATTTACAAACGCATGCATTTGTTAATGCCTCCGATGTAAAGATGTATGATATATTTGGTCTTACAGTAGCTGAAGTTGAAATAGATGTATTAACTGGACAAACGGAAGTACTAAGGGTTGATTTAATAGAAGATGCTGGACGAAGTGTTAGTCCAGAAATTGACATTGGTCAGGTTAGTTATCAGCGAAGACAAATTAGTCACCAATGTAGGCTAGAAATTTTAGTAACTTAGTAAATAAACTCAATTCTTACACTCTTTTAGGTTGAAGGTGCTTTTATAATGGGTTTGGGATACTGGACTTGTGAGAACTTGGTATATAATCCAGACACAGGAGAATTGCTAACCAATCGTAGTTGGGATTATTGGGTGCCACAGGCCAGAGACATACCACAAGACTTCAGAATATATTTTAGGAAAAAATCTTATAGTATAGATGCAATTCTAGGATCGAAAGGTAAATTTATATTTGATATACAATTTCTTTTAGATATAACCAAGCCGCACTACCTGAAGTAAATAAAATAACAATACTTAAATCATTGAAATATAATGTACTTACGTACTAGAACATCTATTTCAAACAAAACATGTGGGCTACTCTGTCATTGCGAATACGCGGCAAATAGTCGTGTCGCGCATACGCGGTTAATTTTTGTCAGCATAGATTATGCGTAGATAGAATGATCAGTATGTAATTATTGTTTGTTTAGATTGTATTGTTAATTAATTAATTATAAGGAGTCCAATTTATATGTTAATTAATATGATATTAAATAATATTCTGTTACAATTACATTTTTATGTTATTTTTATATGAATATTTTAAAAGATGAGAGAAGAAAAAAGAGACATAGTTAATGTTAAATGGAACTAATCGAAGCAAATTAAAATATATTTATTTAAATAAATACACACATTCAGAGTCGTAATCGCTATTCCGAGTCGGTCCCCAAGATCCGTTCGGCAGTGTGGGGGCACGGACACAGAGACGATACTTTGTTTATATTATGCCTTATGAATTACTGAAAGGAAACATAGTAAAATAACAGATAATCTTAATGATAATATTTGTAGGCGCGTCTATAAAATACTGGCCAGATCCAGAGAAGGTTTTACTCTAGAGAAGCGTCGTGTCTGTGGTAACGTGGCAACTGTTGTTGTTGTTGTACCATATATTTGCGACGAATTGCTAACGATCTGTTCATTATAGTTTCTTGTACTTTATGTTGTAACGCACGCATATTTGCGCTATCCATCATGAGTGCATCTGGGATGATCCTCTTTCGCCTACATATTAATTTCACTTGATGCTATCTAATTTCAATATAAAAATTTTAACGTTGAACGTAAAAAAAGAGTATGCATTTCAATGCTATCAAATTTTTATCGTGATTAGGTATATTTAGTAGTAAAGACTAGAAAAAAGTTGGGGGGTGACTCGAAGTTTAGGCCTAGTCAGTTTGAATAGCCTATCATGTAGAGGATGTCATGGGGGTCATGGTTGAAAAGGGGCAAAAAGTTCTCATTACACTCCTAGGGGGTCAAAATGGCCAAAAACCAAAAAATTTAAAATTCTTATTTCGGCTATAACTCCGCCTCCTTCGGAGGTTCTTACACAGTCTTTACTTCCCGCATCCCACTAGTTAATAATAGTAATGTGATAAGTCTTTATTTTATCTATGAAAACTATTACTAATACGTAGAGATTACAATATTTTTGATGACAACGTCTAGTGTCACTTCTGAATTGAATTTAAACTATATTTCTACCGAAACATGGCCGCGAGCGCGGTCTATTGTCGCCATAAGTGAAGATTAATAAAAATAATTAAATTTTGTGTGTTTTATTGATATTACAGGGAAATTAAGTGCAATATGTCTCGTCTTCGCTTTTAATTTTTGTTCTCGTGTAATTTACACTGCACCTCATTGCGAATTAAGGCATACTCAAACGTGTCACTTTGCGTCAAATGCCTGCCACAGACTAATTGAGTTACAGCCCTTGGGTAGAGCCCAACGGCACGTGTTGCAAACAAATAAGCCTTGGTTTCTGTTCTAGTACGTATTACATATTACTTCGATGACTTAAATTGGACAAACCCCTTGTAAAAATACAAATTATTAACGAAATCAATGGCAAACTTGTGTTGAAGTAGAGTATGCTTTTACTTTGCAGCAACCGGAGAACCAGCCACATGCATGGCTGTTGTTGTACCTTTTGCAATAAGGGAGGCTATTTCTTCGGCAAGGCTAGAAAGTGGTATTCCTACGACAAAATGGTTTGAAATAGGTAAATTTATAAATTTTCATGTGTAACATTATCAAAGCAAGGCTTAAATTTTCCATATTTTAGGTGGAAAATTTAAATCTTGTTTCATATTGAATAATTGCTTCGTAGCCCTCTCAGAAATGAAAGCATGGCTGTGCCAAGCAGTGGGGCGTATAATATATGGATTAACTTTATTTTTTTTATTGAAATCGTAATATGTACAAAATATTTTATTCTATGTTTCAGATGGTCCGTACACAGTTGAAAAAATTTGTTTGGCCTCTGCCACAAATATTCGAGATTTTAAATACTATTGATACAATTAAGTAAATATATATATAGTAATATATATATATATATATATATATATATATATATATATATATATATATATATCTGCAATAGAATCACAATTTCATTGCAGTTTTGTTCATCTTCGTTATTTATGCTTTCGATTTCTAGAACGTTGCCAATATGCAATTAATATAAAACTTTTACAAAAAAAAAAATTACTACTTTAATAAATGAATAAATCTTTGAGAAACGTTGGGAATTAAAATAACTTAAATGCGATAAAATCTTGAGAATGCACAGATGTTGTGAAATATACCCGACTAGCGACGAAACTACAATCTAGAATATACGGCACCTGGTATTGCAAGAAGTATACACACCAGTCACAATCACACCAGTGGTGGTTATCACTCTCCCAAGTAAAAGTTTTTTGAAAGGTAAACTTCTATCGGTGGATTGTTATGGATTGATCGAAAGTACCTACCTATAGACATGTGTTTTTAGTGTTGGTAAGACGTTGTAATTTGAAGTTTTAATAATTATAAATTTTAACAAAAAGTAAAAATGATATGTACATCTGCATGTGTATAGAATCTCTTTTATATAATATATTCTTGTTTATTCGAACTTCGTTACCTTTTTTTCTTATTATTAGTTTATTTTTGCTGCACTACCTCACATATGTTTATCTCTGCTTAGCCTAATGGTAAACCTATTTAATAAAAAAAGAATCATCAATATTGGTTCACAATCTGCGAAGATATCGCGTAACATACATACATACAAAAAAAAACATACACTCGAATTGAGAACCACCTCCTTTTTGAAGTCGGTTAAAAAGTATAACTGTCTGTTATACGCCTGCCATGGATTACATTACGCCTCTACGCCACTATTGATTTACATCGTGGTATGTCTTGACTACTATAAGAGCTCTATGAACTAAGTTTGTGATTTACTAATTTGCCATCAGGTGGGTCTTAAATATCATTTTGACTTATCTTGACTTATCTTGACTCTCAACTATCACGAAGGCGAGTGTCGATGAACTGACGCTGTATTGGGCTATGTCGGTTACTATAGTCCTACGGTAGATATCCTCATTATGAAGTCTATCACACAAACTCCGAGCACAGCCCTCTCTATACCCCACAGAGCGAACTTAAGCTTCATCCTCATATAGCCAGGATTGAAAGACTATGTCTCAGGTCCATATGTCAACACTGGCTGCAAACTTTTGTTTTTAAGACAATATGATAATCCCAAATAAATATATTCCTGTAAATAGGCAAATAACAGGAACTACGATTTAGGGGCGATTTTTCAATCGTCTAATAAAAGTTTTATATCAAATAAATTATAACCCGGCAGAAAATGAAAGTTGAACAGTTGAACTGTTTTATTCATACAGGTGTAATTTGAAATTGGCTACTGTTGTATCTTTTATATGACGATTGAAAAATCGGTCCTTAATGAGAAAAGTAGTACGATAAAGGTATTTTGTTTAAGGAAAGATATCGTTGTTGTATTAAGTATTGAATCACACTAACTCTGTATAGTTTCCTTAATTGTTTGAAAAATAAATTCCCGCGTGCTACTATTGATGTGAATTTGCTGCGTCACGAAGGGTCGCAAGATCGTTCCGTAACCGCAAGGTTCACTCTATCAGACCCAAACGTTTCCTTATTCACTTGTCACGTAGAAGATCAGGTTTGCTAAATTATGTGGTCACCTTAAACCAATTAATTTAATATACCAAGTTACCGTTTGTTGACATTACTGAATAAGTATGATGCTAAGTGTTTAGAAATATGAAATGAAGTGCGGCTTGCTTAATGCTTTTAAATATTAATTATTGTATTTAAGGTTTGTTAAAAATATTTAAGAACTCAATATTTCTATACTAAATATAAATAAAATTGAAGTGATCGAAATAAATGCCTTTTATTAAGCTGAGATGAATGTTATTAATATACCATTAATACATGACAACCCTTTTAAAATTTTTGTCTGTCTGTTTATTTGTCTGGGCTAATCTTCGGAATAGCTGAACCGAATGTAAAGAAACTTCACGAACAAATAAAAAATAATGCCAGGAGTTATCTAGGCTATATTTTTTTGATAAACCGAAAAATTTATAAATTAAATGGTATTTCATGATAATCTTAAATCTAAATAACGCCACATTAACAGATCCAGAATGGGACTACCAAAATTGTGGCTACACCTAATGAAATGTATGTAGACTCATTCCTTATAATCTCTATATTACAATAGTAATATTAGTTTTACCATATCTAAAGGGAATACCGATAAATTAACAATCAAACGGCAATATCACTGTGCCGGACGGGCGAAACTCGGGAGCAAATATTGTTGAAGTTACTCCGCAAATCGCTCACGTCCTACACCTAAAGGTTGCGGTAGATACTTCTACTGCCGTCTTTGTGGGTACGGCTGGGGTACTGTAAAATACAAATGGCAAGGCAGTGGCCAGCGGTTCGACTGCTCAACTGTTTGGCGGAAATCTTCTAACTATTGGTTATCGACCACGGTTGTTGAATACGGTTGGTCACTATCGTTTGGTCACTTTATTCTTCAGATGATTTCTTCAGTTGACTAGTACTATCACTGTTTACTAGCTGCTATTATCAGCTACTACGTTGTACTATGCTACTACTATCACTTGTTACTAGCTGCTGTTATCAGCTACTATGTTGCTAGCTACTAGTCACTATGTTCTATGTTCAGCTACTACTTGGTTCTACTACTAGTCACTTCAGCTACTACAATGTTACTGGGCCCCGAGGCGCTAAGGTAGACTCGAGCTTTACTTTAAAGCTAGTCGCTTGCCATTGTCTGTTTTGCCTCTTTATTGTTCAATATTTTCACTATACAATTGTCTTAAATTACAATTTTTTCTATACACGATTCATTCTTACGCTAATGTACTATACATTGTTAAATCAGCAATTTAGTTGTCTATTAATACATCATAAAGGTTTCTTAATATATTAACAATGTAAAAAGTTATTAACAAAAATATCCTAGATTTTAGCATTTTTACTATACTTACTTGGCATGGCGAAATTGATAAAATCTACCAAAAATACATCTTGCTCTTTATGGGATCTATCAGATAGAAGGCGTTCACGCGTTCAAGCATTCCGCGTTAGCGTTCTGCGTTCCTTGTGTTGTATTACGTTACATAGACATACCCAGACAGCAGGCGTTCTGACTGCGTCGGTCAACCAGAACGCACGCGTTCGCGCGTTCACTGCTGTTTCGGTGTCCACGTCGGAAGAAAGATGGAGACCGAGAAGTTGAATGTTAGTGCGAAAAGGTGTTTTTAGCAGAAGCATCACATTTTCACAATATTTGAGTACATTATTTCATTTTACTATAACTAGGAAATAAGTTTCATCACGCTAAATATTCTTTTATTTCCTTAATCTATGAACCTTAATCTAATTAAATATAAACATGTAAAATTACACTATTGCACCATTCACTTAGGTTTGTCACTAATATTTTTCCTAATTACACTTTTAATATTGTTTTTAATCACTATGTTTTTAAACACTTTTTGCCGTCGCGAACACTCACTATAACCTAAAATCTAATACGAGCGACTGTCTACTAGTTTTTATATCGATAAAAATGTAATGTTATATTATATATTATTATATCTATGTTATATATTAATAGCGCACTGTTAATAATAAAAAGTATAAAAATTTGTAGTTTCTTCAAAATCTTAAATACTACTTGGTGGATGGAAAATTCTTTTAGTAGTTCCAGAGATAACAGATCACGAATAGAAAGACGGTGGTGATTTATGTGTATTGATTCTTAATTGTATTGATTATTTATTGTGATGTATTGACTACTAAGCACAAATCAAGAAAGAAAGAGAGACTGAGCGTCAGCTGCGTACATTTCAAGTGAAGCAAAAAGTAAGTAAAAACTATGCTCAACTAATTGTAAAAACAGACACCCATTTACTTATGTATCTTATATGATTTGCAACAGTAACATGGTTTTGGGTGCACATGTGTGCTTGGACGAAGACACAAACAGTAAACTTTTAAGAGGTGTTAAAGAAAGAAAGAAGAAAGTGTGTGCATGAGTGGTTGTCGAGAATTTAAGCATGGTTTTACGTTAATTTAAATCTACGCAGTGCACTACAATTGTATGCAGTGTCGCAACATTGTTTTAATATATTTTTATTGATAGTTTAGCAAGTTTACATCCCAAACACAATTAAAACCAAAATGATTAGGTAGTAAAATATCCATTTATGATATTAAACACGAAAAGTGAATAGCACGTAAGATGTTTAGACACGTAAGATAGTACAATTTTCTCCTAATCTTAAGGTTGTCTGGAAGAGATCGCTTTTTAGTGATAAGACCGCCTTATTGTACCTACCTCTTAAGTTTTACTCCTTGTAATTTGTTTTTTTTTATCGTTTTTGTGGTGTACAATAAAGTATAAATAATAATAATAATAATGTTTTGAACTGGTTGTGTTAGGTTAAAAAAACACAGTATTGTCACTGCATTTATTATTGTAAAATCATCACATTCTTAAAGCAGTCTATTAAAGTAGCACAGGCCGCCAGGTGCAGTGACGGGACATTGTTTTAATAGTATGTATTGAGTGATATTTACATTCCAAGCACCGTTAGGAAATTACACAATGATAAGAAGTTTAACGGATTAGAAAGCTGATGTGGCCATGGCCCGGCCATATAGCTCGAAGAACTGACAACCGTTGGGGAAAAAATGTTTTCGAGTGGCAGCTTCTAACGGTAAGCGAAGTGTGGGGCACCGTCCCACTAGATAGAGTGAAGACCTGTTCAGACAAGAGACCTGTTCAGGGAGTCGATGGATGCAGGTGGCTGAGGACCGTGCTTTGTGGCATTCCTTGGGGGAGCCTTATGTTCAGCAGTGGACTTGTGAAGGGCTGTAATAATAATGACGAAATTATGAAGAAGTACGTTAAGTAACGTAAGTAGTTAAACTAGTTGTATAGATTTAAAAAAACTTTAATCGTAAGTCATCATCATTTTCAAAGTTGTTTCTTAAAAGTAGTACAGGCAGATAGGTGCGGTGTCAGGACATTGTTATAATATGTATCGATTGATAAGTAAATATACATCCCAACAACATTAAAACCCAAATAACTGGGTAGTAACATATTCAGATATTAAACACGGATAAATAAATAGGCTGTGTTAGGATAAAAAACGCAATGTATATATTATATATATATATATAAAAAGCACTGACAGACAGGTGCGATGTGAAGCTTTGGTTTATACATAATACTAAACAGAAAATAAGGCACCCAGTAAAATAGAAATAGGTGAAGTAAGCAACAACCATTACAATTTTTATTGATCATTATTCATCATCATTACAACAGTCCTCTGCTGAACATAGGTCTCCCTAATAAAATATATAATATAAAATATTACATAGACCTTCCGTGAATTGCCATCCCGTTTCGTCCCATATGGTGTCGTAAAAGTCGACAGAGTAAAATAAAATACCACTAGATGAGTAGAGACTATTATCGCTGAACACTCGAAGCATTATAGACGCATTTGATGAATGGCATAATTGTCAAGGATATAACCTTTAAAGCACACAAGTAAAATGGCTTAACTAAGTTACGATACTTATGTAAACTGTATGTTTAGTTCTGGTACAAGTAATTGTCTTCAATAACCATAGATTGTAATTCCATATCCTTGTTATCATTTTGTAGTCTCTGTCTGCATACCGTTGTGGATCCCCTCAGCCAGGAAGGATTGCAGACACGTTCTAAACGATCAACCTGAAAAATTTTTTTTATCAACTTACCGAACGGACTATAGTTTTACAGGCTGTCTACCCTAAATAATAAAATTTATTAATATTTTATTTATTTCAATCTTTATTACACCAAATAATCTTAATGCCTTTAAAATTATAAAGAATAGCATGCATTTGTTTCTTTTCATAATACTTTTGTGGCAAATCAGATTAACAGGAGATATGTACTTTTTATTTCTTTATAACTAAGTGGAGTTATAAAGAAATAAAAAGTACATAAAAGAATCAGACAGCTAAACAAGTAAAGAAGTAGTTAGCTTAGAATTATTTGACTAAGCATAAGTTATTTGACGTTTTATTAACATAAATTTTAGTTAAGGTAAAAAAAAAAAATACTTTTATATTAAGTACAGAGGCATACAAAGCTGAGTGTAAGGTAAGGTAAGAAGTAGCTATCTAATAACAACTAAAGGTAAAAGAACTGTGGTTATTAACTATGGCAAATATCCCCCCTATAAGGCAATCTATGCAGGAGGTCTATGTTCAGCAGTATACTTTTGACCGGCTGTAAAGGTAAAGATAACCTGCTGGTGAACAGCCATGTTGTATCGGCATAAATATCTGACCAAAATATGTGGAGTGCGGGGTTGATATTACTAACTTCTATTTGTGTGCCAAAGCAATTATGGCAAATCTTCTTGGCCTATTTCCTAATTCAGGCTGGGGATCATTTACAGGCTATTGCGGTAAAGTGAGTACCTGGTGTATATGTATAAGTATGATAGCTTAAAATTGAAGACCCACATAGAATACAAATATTCCTATACCCAAATCTAATAGAAATGAGCAGTTGCAATACTTTCTTGCAATATTTTTAGGCAGTTACAACAAACTGCGTCTAGTGGGTGTAACTGAAAAAAAAACAGGAATGCAAATAAAAATAAAAAATTAAAGAAATATTAAATTCAGAAGGAATGTACATTACCAACAATCAATTTTAAGGTTTGTGTGTGATCGAGTGAAGGGTTGATGCAAAACCCTATAGTTTTTAAAATACAAAACATTTTCAATTACAAAGATATATTGGAAATACAAAACAGAAATTTCGATTCTGTATTATGATTTTACAATATTATCAGTATTTTAAGCACATATATATTACGTGGTAGAACCATGCTGCATATATATTACTGGTATAGTTGTAGCACGAATGGGTCGGTTTGACCGGGGAAGGACAACGCTCTCACTGAATACAAGCGTAAAATAGCAGCTTATTGTTGCTGTGTTTTGTATGGTGAGTGTAGAGAACCGGAGACCCTTTTTACTGGAATCGAAGTATTCTATCTTAGTCCTCACGGGTGACAACGCATCTGCATTTTGATTTGTAAGCGAGGATCGATGTAGATGTCTATGGACCACAGCAACCATTTACCATCAGGTGGACTGTGTGCTCGTTTGTCACAATTATCCTATAAAAAAATTTATAAATAAACTTTATAATATTAGAGTGGACTGTAAAACTATGTTTTGCACTTAATTAATTTTTTTCCTAATTATATATAAACCCTTTGAGCAAACCTACTTTTTACAGGACAAGTAAAAAAACAAAAATGGTTAAGTTTATTTGCTGCATATTTTTTGAAATATCAATGTAATTATATGCCACTAAAGCTTATTTTTGAGTCGTTTCATTATAAGAAATTTAAAATAACGCAGCTTAATCCACAATAGTATAATGATTAGCTCAAAACAGTGCTTTTTAAACCTGTTAATATGCATCAACCCCTTTTTATTACATAATGTTATATATATATATATATATATATATATGGTCTTTTTTATAGAAAACGAGCATGCGGCTCACCTGATGGTAGTGACTACTGCCGCTCATGAACAACTGCAACACCAGGGAACCAGGGAATTGCAGATGCGTTGCCGGCCTTTTAAAAAGGAGTAGGCTCATTGAATAAAACTATTTTTTACGGATTTTATCGCGTTTAATTTACTATTTAAATTCCCAACATTTTGGGTGCTTTACAGCACCCATGATCACGGGGGGGGGGGGGGGTTGAGATGTTTGACGTCCCGACGTCACAGTTAGCCCGGCTACCTTCAGTTTTTTAATATAGATTTTTGGTTCGATCTACGTAGAATGAGTAGCTGGGGTTTGGATTTAATTTTATTAATTATAGGATCCCAAGCAGATGGCAGCACCTATCCATCTTCTCTATTGAAATTAGGATGTTTTTTAATTTCAATAGCCTCGCGTATCATCTTTGGTAAGAAGCGGTGTTCTTTTGCAAGGATTTGTGATCTATCAAATCTGATGTAATGGCGGGGACGATCTTGAACATGTTCACAGATTGCAGACTTCCCAGAGCGTCGGTGCTTCACGTCAGCTATATGTTCTTTCACGTGGGTTTTAATGGATCTTTTTGTTTGTCCTATGTAAGAGAGACCACATTCGTAATCAAGCTCGTACACTCCTGCACCTTGTAGAGGGATATTACACTTGACGGATGGTAAAAATTGACTTATCTTCTTCGGCGGCTTGAAGTATGTTTTAATAGAAGCTCGCTTCAAAATGTAGCCAACCTTGTCTGTGAATCCTCTGACATAGGGTAGTACAGCAGGCACACACTCGATTGTGGTCGGCTTCACTCGGTCACTGTGACGTAGGCGCGGGATCCGAAGCTTGTTGTCTTGCAATATTTGCTCGAAGTGCTGAAGCTCGGCGGCCAGATGTTTTCTGTCACAGATCCCTCGTGCTCTCTGAAACAAAGATTTTCCCACGGTAGCTAATTGTGATGGATTTTGGTGCAATTCACCATTTAAATATTGGTTGGTATGGGTCATTTTCCTATACAAAGTGTGACCAATAGTGTTATCAGGATTTCGCATGACTAAAACATCTAGGAAAGCTAAAGAATTGTTTGCCTCTAACTCCATTGTGAATTGTATTTTACAGTATATGGAATTAAGGAGTAGGCTCTTTTCTTGAAGGTCCCTAAGTCGTATCGGTCCGGAAAAATCGCTGGTGGTAAACTATTCCACAAGGAAGTTGTGCGAGGAAGAAAACATCTTCTAAATCGCACATTGGTGGACCGCCAATTATCCAGATGGTGCGGATGATATCGGGAGTTCTGCCGCGATGTGCGTTCCTGAAATTTGGCGGCTGGGATTAATCCGAACAATTCCTCAGAGCACTCCCCGTGATAAATGCGAAAGAAAAATGCAAAGGGATGCAACATCTCTTCGCAGCGCCAATGAATCGAGCCGATCGGAATGGACTCGGTCGTCGACGATTCGAGCCCCTCTGCGCTGGATGCGGTCAAGTGGAAGGAGCTGGCACTGGGGAGCCCCAGCCTAGAGATGGGAACAGTATTCCATGTGAGGCCAAACCTGTGCCTTATAAAGTTGCAGGCGTTGAGCCGGCATGAAATACTGTCCCGCTCTGCTGAGCACGCCAAGCTTTTTAGAGGCCAATTTGGCCTTCTCTTCCAAGTGACCACGAAACTGCACTTCACTCGATATGTCGACGCCGAGGATTCCGATACTGGCCGAGGCAATAAGGAGAGTGCCTTGAAACTGAGGAGATACGACAAAGGGGTACCGAGCGCTGTAAGAACCGCACATCCGGCATGGAGCACTCACACCGCGGGATGGTCGGCGGTGTGTTCCCCCCGTCATCAAGAGTCGAGTTGGACCCAAAAAAGAGAACATAAAAGGTCGGCTTCCTCTTTTGCAGCGTGGGCCAGTGAGTCGTCCTCCCTGTGCAGAGATGGTACTGATGGCTTACAGAAATTCCCCCTTGGACAGCCTTGGCGAGAGACTAGAATGCACGGGTTCCCGAAGGAAGGCGAACTAGTTTCTCGCCAATTCTGCCTATGTGCTCTGACTTTGCCTTGGCAATAACTCTTTTGAAGGACCTGGAGGCGAAGTTATAATTCTTTTTAAGTATACTGGTGTTTACAGTGTTTAAAGTAAAAAAAAAACACAGTAGAGGGCGCGACACGTTACGTATTAGCTCCGCGGAAAAATATTCCAATAAATAATATTTCTTCAAAATTCTTTATCGTAGTATTATAAAATTATAAAGACAGACAAAATTATCAGCGAATATTGTTATCTCGGAATTTTATTCATAAAAAAGGAAATAAAAACGAAATTTAGTATAGTGGTACTACCCAGTGAAAAGTGTTGTTTACATGTGAACTATCAACAAGAAAGTTAATGAAAATAACCGCAAAAAATTTACCGGTGTGAACTTTAAAAGTGAACAACCAATATTTAAATTGAATCGGTTTCTTGAAGTGAATTAAGTGTACGCAAATTCAAATAATCAACGAAAATAATGAAGGCACTTTGCCAGCTAATAAATGGACATTGAACCAATAAAGTACCCGAAGTCATCGACCTTGCTATTTACTTAACAACTACTTGCTTATTTTCGCCACTGTAAGTGAATCACTTACAGCGTTGTGTCCGGTATCGGACTGCTCATTGTACATTCTTGCAGCTGCGAGTTCAAACCCGGGGGACCCCTATTAAATTTGTCTTTTTCTTTTTTTTCGTTTCGTTTGAGTAATTCTTAAAAATGGCGACCCTGCTCACTTTGTAAATCGAACTATGATTTAGATTGCGCAAATGTTCCTATTGTGCGATTCAATAACACGATGAGCGCTGAACACAAACAAAATTGGAAATGCCAGGCTTGTCGTTGTATAATGCCCAAAACTGGAAATACAAACACACCAGTTCGCACGGAATCACAACAATCACCAACAACTGAGGCTAACGTGACGATGAGAAGGAAGCCAACAACAAGCTCGTATGATACAACCATGGTCTATGATGATGATGAAAGTATTTTGGGGAATACGTGTACGGAGAACAACTTCAAAAATTACAACTGTCAAATTTACTCACTACTGCTTACCCAAATAGAAGAACTTTTAAAAGAAACTGGAGAACAATAAGAAGACACTATTATCAGAATTAAAAACCATGTTGTTACAAAAAATTTCAGCTACAGTAACAAATGAAATATCACTACATATAAATACTATATCTACAGAACAACATACTATGAAAACAGAAATAAATGTACTAAACATACAAATAAAAATCTCCAGACTGAAACAAATAGATTGCAGTTAGAAATTAACGAATTACAGCGAACAATGTCACTATAAACAAAACAGCAAACAGAGTGGTTGTACAGTTTCGAAAATAATAGGAAGTTTGTTCTATACGGATTGGATGAAAGTTACTGGGAGACTGAACACGAACTGAATAACCGTGTGACTTACATATTTCAGGATTTATTAAATATTAATTTGGAAGAGTATATAGAAAATATAAATAGAAAGAAGGGAAATAGAAGACCACTTGTTATCGAACTAATAAGCAAAAAAAATGGATCATTATATCCTTGATAACAAATTATATTTTAGAAATACAGGACTTACCATCACTGAACATCTGGACGAAAAGGTTAAGAAACTTAATGCATGAAGCCAGAAAACAAGGCCATCATGCTATACTGAGGAATAATAAACTTTTGACTAACGGCAACGAATATAAACACACTAATAATGATAAGGCACATGTCGAAGTGAATGATGCATCGAAAACAGGCAACACTGAGAGTGAGAAAACAAATCAAAGAGAATATAATAGACGTCCGAAAAATATAAATAAAGAAAATTATAACTTTCGTGAGCAGTGCAGCACCTACTTTTAACATTATTTTCCAAAACATGCAAAGCTTATTTAATATGAGAGATTTATTAGAATCGTTCCTGGATGACCACAAAAATGAATACCAAGCAATTTGTATCTCCGAAACCTGGCTTACGAAAAATAAGGCCTCACACGTCCCACTTAGCGATTACCACTTGGCTGCAGTGTTCTACAGTGAACAAATATATCGGCGGCGGTGTATGCATATTACTAAAAAACAACATCGAATACGTTGAACGAACGGATATCATGTACATGTCTATTGAATATATCATAGAAGTTTGTGCTGTTGAACTTTCGAAACTGGATGTATTGTTAATTGCATTATATTGGAATAGTAGAGAGACAGACATATTTTACAGCCAATTAAATCTAATTCTTCAATATATCATAAAAAAATATAAAGATAAAATAATTATTATTGGTGGCGATTTTTAATGTGAATACATAAGTAAAATCAAAACAATCATCAGAACTCCTAAATACCATGCTAGAGTCAAATTTTAAGCAACTTATAAAAGAACCCATACACCTGGAAAAATGTATAGATTTGATATTTACAAATTTCAGTCAAAAAAACGTAAGTGCTACGGTATTAGAGTTAGGTTTTTCAGACCACAAATGTGCAATGCTACAATTAAAGAATGTTCCATCAGAACAAAATAACTTATTTTTATATATATCGGCGCAGCAACATAGCATAAGCGATGTATCGGCGCATTACTTAAGAAATTATTATTGTGTTAAAATTAATAAGCGTTATTTCAACGGCAGAAATAACGCTATAACTTGATTGTTTATAAAATTTGTTTATATTTTAAAATTTGTTGATTATTGTTATAAATAATTTAAAATGTTTTAATTCAAAATATTATTATAATTAAATGCGGGTTATCACTATAACAATTTAGACGGCAATTATTCTCAAAGCGCAGGTAGTAGGGATAGCTTGCGCACACTTGCGTTCGGTTTAAAAGGCGTGCGGCGGCTTGGGCAGAGATCATTCTTGTTCGAGCGGTCGTACTGTTCAGAACTAATTGAATTTGTGAATTATAAATTGTAAATAATTCTTAATTGTGAATAATTGTTAATTGTGAATAATTGTTAATCGTGAATAATAATAAATAAATTCAAACAATATTTACAAAATACAAACTGGCAAGAGTTCATTTCAAATAATAAAACTGTTGACGAAAATTACAATTCACTAAATAAAATTTTACACGATTCACTAGAATATTGTATTCCATATAAACGATTAAAATTTTATAATAAACAACGATATAAATCATGGCTAACATACGGTATTAAAAAATCTTGTAAACATAAAAGATTACTAAAAATTCATGCTATGTAATCGAAAAATAAAATTTTACAAAACTATTACAAACAATATGAAAAATATTTAAAAAAGGTTATTGTTAATGAAACCATATTTGTAATTTAAAAAAGTTTTAGTTCTACTTCAATAGATGGCGTTGACTAAGTAATAGATTGCACTATGGTTGCGTTACCCAGTGTGTAATAAGGTCATTGAATTTATTGTACACAAAAAAACCAGCATAGATCATACATTGTTGTGGTTTGATTTATATACCATCAACCCTTCTAGTGTATCAAAAGGACAACAGATCAACTAGCGCCACAAGGCAAACATTGGTCCATCGACCCTGGATATCAGACCCGGATTAGTCTGACTTTTTGTTAGTTAGCGGTGCCAGCTTTTGGTCCGCACCCCGTGGTACTCGCAGTGGATCGCTGCGGCAAGAGTACCGGTCACCCCGCAGAGGCAGCATCAGCTTTGTCCAGCAAGGTGGACAGACTCAGCTGCATTGGGAGTGTTAATTCAACGTGACGCCACAGAGGGCGCCATCAGTAGTACATCGCCAGTTCAATCATCGAGTTCGTCGATAGCAGCCGGGAGTTGAAGTTCAAATTGACGCCGAAGGAGGGCGCCACAAGTACACTACTAGAGCAACCTGTGTTTGTGTGAGTGAAGTGCAAACGTGAGTACAATTTAATTAATTTCATAGTAGCAGAGACATTTAATATAACTTGATTAGTGACAAGTACTGTAGACAATATTTGCCAAGCAATTTTAAACTTTATTTCAAAGAAGATTTTAACTTTAAAAATGTGCATGTTAGATTAAGGACTTAGAATAGTTTTATAAAAACGGAGGAACGGGAACCTATGTCCGATTTCTACCAGAGTGTATTTGTTTATAAACACTTGTAAAATATTTTGCTGTTTTTGAGACTTAGAAAAATTCGCAATCTTTTGTTTAGTAAAGACACTTGTTAAGTTTTACGTTTCAATTTAGGTTTTTCTGTTACAAAGTTAATATTGTTTTTTGATTGATAAATTTAACTTTAAGCGAATAATTAAATTATACGGTTTTTTTTTGGGATTAATTAATCAATTCTATACATATTTTTTACCATTGTTTTGTTTGTTGTTTACGATGGAAGGACAAATTAATATATTAAAAGACCTTCAACAAGGAATACAAAAGGTCTTTACTAATTTTAAAAAGTATCCAAAGGATAGACTTACAGTAGAATATATACAAACAAGACTTGAATTGTTAGAAGATGATTGGTCTTCGTTTAAAAATACTAAATCTCAACTTTATGGTCAGTTTAAGTTAGAAGAGATAAGTAAAAAGGTTGTCGATATATATTACACAGCAGAAGATACTTACATATCATACAAATGCTTAATGAAATCAACGTTAAATAGTGTTAGAGAACCGCTACCACAAGATGGTGGGTCTTGTAATAATTCTTGTAACTCTTCTAAGCAATCTAATTCATTTGTAAAGTTGCCCAAGATAACAATTCCTACTTTTTCTGGCAAGTACAGTGAATGGACAACTTTTCACGATCTTTTTATTTCACTAGTACACAATAATGCATCTTTAGATAATGTGCAAAAACTGCACTATCTTAAAAGCCACCTCACTGGTGAAGCCGAACAGTTGATTAGGCATGCACCAATCACAGATGCCAATTACAGCGAATGTTGGTCTCAGTTAAAAAACCGCTATGCAAATAAAAAGTATCTAACCAATTGTATTTTAAAAAGATTGTTCGGCCAGAAACGCTTACATGTGGAATCAGCTAACTCATTAAAGGAGCTGCTAGATACCACAAGCGACTGTTTAAATGCATTGAAAAATTTGAAAATCGATGTGAGTACATGGGACGTTATTATTATCCATATAGTGTCGTTTAAATTAGATAATGAAACGCGAAAGCAGTGGGAGTTAAGCGTTTCTAATGACTCCAGCAACGAGTTGCCCACCTTTGAGCAGTTTAGGATATTCATTGAAAGTCGTTTTCGCGCATTAGAATGTATAGAGCCAAGGAAGGCTGTGGCTCACCATATCAATAATAGTTCTCACGTTCTTAGTTCGAAAGCAATGCTGGCCACAAAGTCGTCGAATATTCGTTGCGAATTTTGCTCGGAACTTCACAAGATCTGTTTCTGTAAGCAATTTGCAAAACAGTCCATAGAAAATAGACGAGAGTTCGTAGCAAAAAATAAAATATGTTTCAATTGTTTAGGCGGCAATCATACAGTATATGACTGTAAAAAGCAGACGGTCTGTAGAGTTTGCAAAAAGCGCCACCATTCCTTACTACACCCTAATAGAGAACCGAATGCAGAGAATAAAGGCCAAGATTCTACAGTAAAGTCCGCTAGTGATAACACCAGTTATCCAACTAGTGAGAATCAGATAGTTGCATGCTTATCTACGGGAAGAGTTTTAAAACCCAGACAGGTTTTATTAGCCACTGCGTTAATAAAGGCCGAGTCCAAGATGAGTGAATTTCAAACGGTTCGAGCCCTACTTGATCAAGGATCACAAGCATGTTTTATAACAGAGGCCACTGTCCAATTTCTTAGGCTTAAGAAAATTCCAGTCCGAGGTCAAGTTTCAGGTTTAGGAGACAATAAGTCAACCATTGCTAATTATATGGTAAATCTGATTATTAAGTCCACGGTTGATCTTGATTTTCAACTTCAAATAAATGCTTACGTCTTGAGTAAGATTACATCATACTTACCTGAGAGAAGTGTGAATACCAGTTCATTGGATTGGATTGATATCAACGGTCTGTGTTTAGCAGATCCTTATTTCAACACACCCAATAAAATAGATATACTTTTGGGCGCAGATGCTTACTGCTGCATTGTAAAGGAAGGTAGTAAAGAGTCCGTCTGGTACTTAATAGCGCAGAACACCACTTTAGGGTGGATCCTTTCCGGTGTAGTCAGTTCAAGTAATGAGAGTTCAAAACACCACACAAGAAATATAAGTGTACACTGTACACAGATCAAAGAAGACAACATTCTTAAGAAATTCTGGGAGATAGAAGAACAAGTTAGTACAAAGAAAATACTTAATCCAGATGAACAAAAATGTGAAGAATTTTATATTAAAACTACTAAGAGGGATGATACAGGCAGATACATTGTGCGTTTACCATTTCGAGACGAAGATCCTGCATGCAAGGCCGGAAGTTCACGTGACATAGCTGAAACAAGATTTAAATCATTAGAAACAAGATTAAATAAAGACACAGAATTAAAAGAAAAATATATAGAGGTAATTAATCAATACTTACAATTAGGACACATAAGATCTGTAAAGGAAGAGGATAGTAAAAAAGATGAAGCTGTTTACTTACCACATCACGCGGTGATAAGAAACGACAAGACCACCACGAAGGTTCGTGTAGTTTTCAACGCCTCTGAGAAAAATAAAAAGGGAGTTTCACTCAATGACACTTTAATGGTTGGACCAACGCTGCAAGCAGACTTAAGACACACAATTCTTAGATGGAGAGTATACTATTGGTATTGTGGCGGATAATTAAAATGTACCGCCAAGTCAGAATAGCGGATGAAGATGCAGTCTTCCAGAGGATACTTTATGAGAAAGCCCTGAAAACCACTTAGAGATTATGAGTTGGTAACGGTGACCTTTGGAACAGCTTCCGCACCATATCATGCAGTTAGATCACTCCATCAGGTTGCATACGATGAAGGAGATAAGTATCCGCTTGCAGCAGATAGAGTTTTAAATTCTTTTTATATGGACGATTTAATTATGGGAAGTAATAGCGTCGAAGAGGGCGTAGAAATCTGTAAACAGATGGTAGCATTATTAGGGAAAGGAGGATTCGCATTGCAGAAGTGGAACAGTAACAATCCGCAACTATTAGATAGAATAAGTTCAATATATACAAATGAAGTAGTACAGCAAACAGGTCAAATAAAAATTAAAAATGAGTACACTGAGAATAAGGACAAAGAGGACATAGGAGTTAAGGGAAAGGAATTAGATAATAAGGACAAAGGGGCCATAGGAGTTAAGGAAAAGGAAATAGATAATAAGGATATAGAAATTAAGCTAGATAGTACTATAAAAATTTTGGGACTTACCTGGAACCGCCACGAAGATTGCTTTCAGTACTCTGTAAATCTTCCACCGCTGACGAACGCACCTGTAACAAAAAGACTAATAATATCAGATATAGCTCGTTTGTTCGACTCATCAGGATGGTTAGCTCCTAGTGTGGTATTAGCAAAGATGTTCATATAAAAATTATGGCTCTTAGGTGTATGTTGGGATGAGGAATTAACTACCGAATTAATAACAG
This sequence comes from Parnassius orleans, assembly GCA_029286625.1. Classification (NCBI taxonomy): domain Eukaryota; kingdom Metazoa; phylum Arthropoda; class Insecta; order Lepidoptera; family Papilionidae; genus Parnassius; species Parnassius orleans. The sequence continues at coordinate 278,892 of JAGSMP010000401.1, forward strand.
AGTGGAGTACTTACCGCGAAGAGTTATCATTACTCACCAAAGTTCAAGTACCTCGTTGGCTTGGTACTAGTTCATCTGATGACCTTGAATTGCACGGTTTTAGTGACGCCTCTAAAGCAGCGTACTCAGCCATCGTTTACTTAAGAACAATTGATACCTCAGGCAAAATTCATCTGTCTTTGTTAGCGGCTAAAACGAGAGTAGCTCCTATCAAACAAATTAGTATTCCTCGATTGGAGCTATGTGGCGCTGTACTTTTATCAAAGTTATTGATAGAGACAGCAGAGATTTTCAATGTTTCAAAGGAAAAGATCTTTGCATGGACTGATTCTACAGTGGTGCTATCGTGGCTTAACAGTCACCCTAGCAGGTGGAAAACGTTTGTAGCCAACAGGACTTCGGAAATTTTGGGCGCGTTGAATTCATCGCAATGGTTTCATGTGCCGACCAAAGAGAACCTAGCTGACTGCGCTTCAAGGGGAATACTACCCAGTTCATTAGTCGGTAATGAGTTATGGTTTTCAGGGCCACCATTTCTGAAAGACAAATTAATTGAGTACAAGAGGCCAAAGAATTTAAAAACAGATTTAGAACAAACTATAAAGGCGCACACAGCTGTAGTTCCAGAGCATGTAGTTTTCGAAAATTATTCTAGTCTACGAAAATTAGTTACAGTTGTTGCGTATTGTCGAAGAGTTTTAAAAAAGGAAAAACACGATAGTAAATATTTGAAAGGTCACGAAATAGAAGCAGCATTACAAACTTGTATAAGGAAAACACAAATAGATTCATTCACAACAGAATATGAACAATTAAAAGAAAAAGGGTATTTGAATATAAAATCAAGTAAATTGAAATCAGTTTGTCCTTTTCTCGACAGAAATGGTATTATGCGAATTCGTGGACGACTTGAAAAGTCAGAACTAGATGAGCAAGTAAAACATCCGATAGTCTTACCACATTCATGTCATTTGACTCATCTTATAGTCGCAGACGCGCATGAGAAGACACTGCATGGTGGTCCTCAGTTAATGACAAATTATTTAAGGTCAGCCTAATCGGTAATAGGTGCTAGATCTCTAGTTCAACAATATGTTCGCAAGTGTGTAACTTGTGCGAAACAGAGAGCTAGTGTTAGAAACCAACTGATGGGTGCTCTCCCATCGGTTTGATGTACCCCAGCAAGACCATTTTTATATAGCGGAGTGGATTATGCGGGACCTATATGTATAAGAACGACCAAAGGACGTGGGCATCGTTCTTATAAGGGCTACATATGCCTTTTCGTTTGCATGTCCACTCGCGCTATTCACCTAGAGGTCGTCAGTGACATGAGCACACAGGCGTTTTTAGCCGCTTTTCGACGATTTGTGTCGCGACGAGGTCACTGTGCTAAATTGTGGAGCGACAACGGCTCCAATTTTGTAGATGCCTCCAGAGAACTACAACAGTTGGCATCTATTCAGCCAACCATAGCAGAATATCTGGAAGCAAACAACACCGAGTGGCATTTTATTCCGCCTCATGCTACCAATTTCGGTGGTCTTTGGGAAGCGGGTGTAAAGTCCACGAAGTTTCACCTTAAAAGGGTTATTGGCGACTCTACCCTAACGTACAAGGAAATGACTACATTCCTCAATCAAGTTGAAGGATAAGCGTTATTAACTTTACTGATCCTGGTGAGCCCCTGCCTTTAACCCCTGGACATTTCTTAATAGGAGAACCGATAATTAATGTACCAGATAAAGACTACAAAATTTCAAACGTAAGCTATTTAACTAGGTGGCAATTTGTGCAAAGGATGCTGCAGTCTTTTTGGAAACGATGGTCTCAGGAGTATTTGTCAAAGCTCATGAATAGGTACAAATGGACGTCACAAGTTCCGGAACCTAATATTGGGGACGTTGTTTTGATTAAAGAGGAGGATTTGCCTCCAAGTCGTTGGTTATTGGGTCGAGTCATAGAGAAATACCCCGGTGATGATAACGTTACCCGTGTAGTCACATTGCGTATGAAAACATCAGTAATTAAGAGGCCAACATCAAAATTATGTATTCTACCTTTTGCAGATCCATGAATTGTTCACTTTTTATGTCAAATTTGTGTAAAAAAAAATGTTGTAATATCAAATGTTCTTTTACTTTTACGATCAAATGTGGCTATATTTACAAAGTTAATCATGTATTATTACGAGGTGGATTGAAAAGTACTGGCCTAACACAGATCCATTCAATTCTAAAAATCAAATCTACCCACATTATTTAGTTCAGTTCAGACTAGTTCATTGTGTGTGAAGTTCGAAACGTGCGATAATTAGTTGTGATTTTATAAATTTATTAACAAAGTAATCGGACATAATTTCCATGAATGGAGCAAATCGAGCAGCGTGCCGTCATTAAGCAATTCCATAAGAAGGGGCTATCATCAAAAGCCATCCATGATGACATGGTCAGTACATTAGGCGATTGTGCTCTGTCATATTCATCCGTCAAAAATGGATAGCAGAATTTAAGCGTGGTAGAGAGAGTGTGAAAGATGAACCCTGCCTGAAGGCCTCGACGTCAACTACTGACGAAAATATTAAAAAGTACTTGATTTAATAATGGGAGACCGCAGATTAAAAATAGAGATAGCCGAGATTATAGGCATCTCTTATGAACGAACTCAAACATCATTGTCAACGAGTTGGGTTTCACAAGGTGTTCATGAGGTGGTTCATGACTGCTTTCAGTTGAACAAAAAGGACGCGATTGACTATTTCACGCGACTGTTTGGAGTTATTTGAAGCCGATGCAGATGATTTTTGAATCGTTTTGTTACTATGGACGAAACATGGGTTCATTACTGTACACCGGAAACAAAACAACAATCAAAACAGTGGAGAAGACCTGGTTCACCACCCCTAAAAAGGCTAAGTCGATTTTGTCGGCAACAAGGTGATGGCTTCAGTATTCTGGGACTCGAAAGGTGTGATTATGATTGATTATCTTGAAAGGGTCAGACTATAAACTCTGATTACTACTGCACCCACTACGTCGTTTACGAGAGGAAATAAAAGAAAAACGTCGAGGAATGCTCAGAAGAAAAGTCCTGTTTCATCAAGATAACGCCCGTGTTCACACGTCAGTACAGTCAATGGCTGAAATTCACAACTGTGGCTTTGAACTGTTACCGCATCCGCCGTATTCACCTGATCTGGCACCATCAGACTTCTTTCTGTTCCCTAACCTAAAAAAGCACTTGGGAAGTCAAAGATTTTCGACAAACGACGAGGTCAAAGCAGCTGTAGACGCATATTTTGACTCTAAGGAAGAATCATTTTTTTCAACGGTCTAAATGCTTGAAGGAGGTGCAAAAGTGTATTGAACTTGATGGTGATTATGAAAAATAAAAATATTACTGATTTAGTATGTGTTTATTTTCTTGGTTAGGCCGAGTACTTTTCAATCCACCCTCGTATATACATTTTATAGGTTTAATTTTACATTGTTACTTTTCTTATTTAATTTTATTTTAGGTTATTTTGACCTGTTGAAGTCTTTATTTTATTTATAGGTTTTAGGTCATGCTTTATGAAATTAAATTGTTATTCAGAACATTGTTAAGTACTAGATGCAAATTTTAGATTTAAATGCAATTTAAAAGACCATTCCGTCACTAAATGTCCTTGGTGGGCGGTATGTTAATGAAACCATATTTGTAATTTAAAAAAGTTTTAGTTCTACTTCAATAGGTGGCGTTGACTAAGTAATAGATTGCACTATGGTTGCGTTACCCAGTGTGTAATAAGGTCATTGAATTTATTGTACACAAAAAAACCAGCATAGATCATACATTGTTGTGGTTTGATTTATATACCATCAACCCTTCTAGTGTATCAGAAGGACAACAGATCAACTAGCGCCACAAGGCAAACAGTTATAATAAAATCAAAACAATTACAATCAATTTAAAGAATGAATAAAGCAACTAATAAAATTAAATGTATGTGGCAAATAATAAATGAAAAAACAAAGCATGTTAAGGTAAAAATATATAATGAAAATATTAAATTGCATATCAACAATAAACCAATATCGGACCCGCATGAGGTTTCTAATGTTTTTAACGAGCTGTTTGCGTCAGTCGGGTGCGGCGCGGCAGGCGGTGCGCCCGCGCCACGCGCCACGCGGCCGCCCGGTTGTACGCCCCTCCCTGCACTCGATGTTCTTAATCCCAGTGGATGAACGAGAGTTAATGTCATTGGTGCGACAACTAAAATTAAAATGTAGCTTTGGTGTTGATGAGCTGCTGTCCATCAAAATCAAAAGTAAAAAATGTGCCGAAGAAATAGTTCCGTCGTTAACTTTAATTATAAATCAATCTTTTTCTGAAGGAGTATTCCCTGACCTACTAAAAATTGCCATTATAAATCCATTACATAGAAAAGACAAAAAAAAACGAACCCCAATAACTACCGACCCATTGCACTCTTACCCGTAATTTAAAAAATGTTTGAAAGAGCTATGTTCAAACGATTATACTTATTTTGTGAAACGTACAATATTTTCGACGACGCCCAAATCGGTTTTAGGAAAAACCGCTCGACAACCCTGGCCACATTTAAATATTTAAATGAAGTCTTGAACATATTAAACGATCAGAAATACGCAATAGGAATTTTATTTGACATGACAAAAGCATATGAAAAAAAGAAATATGACATTCTCTTAAATAAACTTTATGACATTGGTATCCGTGGTGTAGCTCATAAGTGGTTTGCTTCCTTTCTCAGAAATCGTTCACAGTACGTCGAAATATTTTCTATTTTAGAATCTTAATAAAAATTCGTAGATCAAGATTCAAAAACCATAACATGTGTCAGGTCGAGGGCCCAGCCAGTGCGGGACTCTATCCCTCAGGGGTCCGTACTCGGATGTGTCCTCTTCCTTATTTACATCAATGACCTCCCGAAGATTATTGATGAGCATTGTGTGATGTTTGCCGACGATTTTTCCGTTGTGTTCCCTTATATCAATGGTACAAAACTTAATGAAAGAATCGACATAATTATAAACAAAGTAAAACAATGGCTAAGCGATCATAATTTAGAAGTCAATTTCAAAAAACTAAATTAATACAATTCAGACCACGACAAAAACATGAACTAGGCATAAATTATAAATTTAATCAAACAAAATTAGAATGTGTTCAAAATTTTTCTTTGCTGGGTATAAATATAGATTCGAATATTAATTTTAAATCACATATTCAAAAAAAATAAGTTAAATTATCACAATTTATATACAGGGTATTTTTGAAAAATGTTGTGAAAAGATGATTTTTTTTCCTCGGGATCGAATTCCTTTGTGACCCGTCATCATAGGTATCCTTAGTACTATCATCTGTCTTCGTTTTCGGGAGCGTTTCAAAAATACCTTGTATGCTTTAAGAGAACTAAAAAAATCTACAAATTTAAAATCGACAGTGACAGCCTATCACGCCTACGCTCAAGCGTGGCTAAACTACGGTGACATACTGTGGTGCAACAGTGTAAAATCACACGAACTTTTTATTTTATAAAAAAAATGTATACGCGTACTTGCAAATATCAAACAAAGAGAAAGCTGCAAACCTCACTTTCAAAATCTCAACATTCTAACATTACCGTGCTTATATATATTAGAAATGTGTAAGTTTGTAAAAAGGCACCCAAGCTTTTACACCAAAATCATAGATGCGCCGCGACACAACATACCTCGCTATAAGAATAACCTTTTGCAAACAAAATCTAAATTAAAATTACATAGTTCAGGTCCTTACCCGATGTCAATAAAAATTTATAATAAATTGCCAGAATACCTAAAAGCCGAAAAAAATATTAATAAATTCATAAGGTGTTTAAAAAATATATTTATAAAAAAAAGTTACAACTCAATTAATGAATAAATTGAGGAAAAGAATTTTTAGGTGTCTGCCCCTCTCCTCCTCATTGCTATGCCTTTCGAGGTACATGATAGAACTTGCATGTTTTGTTTAGTCACTAAGTCACATGTAACGCAATTTGTGAATAAATAAATAAATACATCCCGAGCCACCGAAGCCTCAGCCCAGGCCTGATAACACTCCTGCTTACTGCGTAATACAGTCTTACAGGAGCGACCAAACCAAGGCTCAGATCTGCCTCCGATGGGTACCACAGATGATGGAATAAATAGTTCCATTCCCTGTAGGACCACATCAGTGACAGAGTCAGCAACAGCGCTGAGATCATCCGGCGAGAAGCAAACCTGCCCCCATGGGTAGGATGCAAAGAAAGACCGCATTCCGTCCCAATCCGCTGACCTGTAATGCCAAACACGGCGGCAACCTGCAGAACGCAACCGCGAGGGGAGCGTGAGTGGCACCACACTCCGGATCTGACAATGGTCCGAAGAGCCGAGAAAGGCATCGACGGAAACTTAATATCCGTCCAGATGAGAGATCAGCAGAAGGTCCAACAGGGAAGGTGTATGATCCTCCACATCTGGAATCCGCGTAGGCTAAGTGACCAGTTGTGTCAGACCATATGCCAAGGCAAAGTCATAAACAGATCTCCCCGCATGATCAGTTAAACGTGAACCGAGCCATTCGGCGTGTTGGGCGTTAAAATCGCCAAGTATCACGATCTCTGTGGATGGGACCTATTGTAGCAAGGAATCTGTAGCCATTTGGACGTGGTCGATGAGCCGGTCTGTTTCGGCATTACCACTATGGGACCTATAGAGGCACCCGTAGACGCGCGGATGGTCGTCGCTGTATACGCAGTAGCCAAAGGATGGACAGGTCCGAAACTTCAAGACTGCCGAGGCGTCGAGAACAGATGTCCTCTCTGACGTATACGCAAACTCCAGCCCGAGGCACAGAGGAGTGTTCCAATCTGTACTCCGGGTAGGAGAGATATGAAGTATCAGCCGGGGAGAACACCTGCGTCTCGGTCAAAAAGAGCAAGGCCGGCTTCGCCGTCTCGAGATTGGTAGTGGACGGCGTTTAGGTTCGAGTGAAGTCCCCTGATGTTGCAGAAATTCACGGATAGCGTGGCAGGGGTCGTCTTGGTCTTGTTGCTCAGTTTGCCCCGAGCAGTTATTGTTTTGAACGGAATTTTTCCCCTTCCCCCCCCCCCCCTAGAATATGCGGGGCAGCCTGAGCACCCACGCTCAGAAGTGGAGTAGCATGGTCGTGGATGCTCAGCGAGGGATTCTCCAGGGGTGCTGGTACCCGCCTGGGGTAGTCTTTGATTTAATTCCGCTACCATGTTGATGGAGGGGGGGGGGGGATTGGGCCTCCGGTCACCTGCACTCCGAAACGCAGAAGCAGAGCTTCCACTTCACGCCGGTATTCTGTGAGGTCGTTGTACCAACCCGGCTCGAGCCGGCCCATACGTGCAACAGCAAGAGCTGCCGCGTGGCTCTACCATCGTTAACAAAATTCTACCGTTAACAAACGTCTAAATAGTAATAAGATATTTTTTTATATTAATACATTATTTGTGGATGCTATCATGAAAACTAAACAGAGGCTTGCTTAATTTCCCTTTTAGCGTCAATTTCAAAACTTAAAATATCTGAAATGGCTGAAAAGTTTACGAAACAAAAAAAATAGTATAAATTTGACAAACCTTATGAAAATAGTTACTAGAAAAGATATTTTGATTTAAGTTATATACATAAGAAATAAAAATTCAAACCAAGTGATTTTTTTATGAAAATGCTGTAGATAAAACGATTACTTTCACCAAATTATGCTACTTAATTAATAAAATAATAGTTTTATATGTTAGAACATGTCTTAACCCTTACCTTTAAAATTTAAAAATAAAATAGCTTTATTATTTTTCTATAAATATCTACTTAGAGTACTTTAAAACCACAATAAAACCAAAAACTCCGCGTTTGGATCAATTCAAATTAGATAGCCGCTAGGCTTTCCAGAGAGTGGTTATGTCGCTCGGCGCTCTGCCTGACGTTTGCCACGCATACGAGGATAGTGAACTATTATAGTGTTATCAACATTTCTTAGTCCTTAATAAAGTAAAATATTTTATTATTATTTTTGATGGCCGCTAATATTTATTTTACGCTCTGTCCCGGCGAAAATATTCCATTGAAGTTAACCAACAAAACAGTGGGATATTCCGTTGGTACAGAGGGTGCAGAAAGATCTGTTTCATAATTTCCATAGTAACCAAGATAAGGCACGCCTTCTAGCTGTTTCGACTAAGGAATCTAGTCACTGGTTACACGCTTTACCATCAAATAATCTCGGCACATTACTTGATGGGGAAAGCTGCGCATCGCTGTAGGAATCCGACTAGAGCGGCGATTTGTCAACCCATCAGTGCCCCTGTGGCAGCAGCGTCGACAAGTTTGGGCTCCACGGACTTTCTTGTAAGAAAAGTGCTGGTAGGTTTTCACGGCACGGTTCTTTGAACGATGTCATCCGAAGGACTCTTGTCTCTATAATGTTCCTCGGTTTTAGAGCCTGTGGAATATTTAGAGACGATGGCAGGAGACCCGACGGTATGACATTGGTCCTTGGGAGAGAGGTAAAGCCTAGTGTGGGATGCTACTTGCGTAGACACTTTGGCGGCCTCATCTCAGGGTACCTCGTTCAGAGCCGGAGCGGCATCAGAGGCAGCTGAACTGAGAAGTGGCGCAAACATGAGTCTCGAGAGATGACTACATATTTGTGCCATTTGCTGTAGAGACTATCGGTCCGTGGTCCACGTGCGATGAAGTTCTTAAAGGAACTCCATCCGCGGCTGGTTGTTGCTGCTGGTGATAAGAGGGCTGGCTCTTTTCTCGCTCAAAGGCTAAGTATAGCCATTCAGCGGGGAAACGCAGCCAGCGTTCTGGCACGATACCGCGGAGCAGGACTGTTTGATAATTAAATTACTAGTTTTAGTTTTTTTTTTTTTAATTATAGTTTTAGAGTGACAACAAATTACGATTCAGGCGTAATGGAAAATAAATCCAAGCTATTTTAGCAAATAAAAGAAAAGGAAAAAATTTAGAGCCATGCCATACATACCACAAATTTTCATTTCTGGTTGCTAGTTTAGACGGCAAATATGAACCTTGTTCTTTAGAAGTGAAATTCTCATGATCCGATTGTAATATGGAACCAGAAGAAGCAATCAAACAAAAGAAAATTGACTTTTGGTTGTATAAATCTGAAGTTGTCACAGTCAACAAAAAGTAAATGAGTACCATTAACCAAGTTCAGGGCCAGTTACGAACTGGTCAAAATACGTGTATATTAGCCTGGAGGGTTGCGGAAGCCCGTCTGGCTACACTGGATGTATGTGGAGCAATGAATGATAAGATGGATGAAGTATGCGATATGATGTATGATAGAGGAATAGATGTGTTATGTGTAAATGAGACGAAACGGAAGGGAAAGCATGCCACTACACATGGCATGTATACCGCGTACTGGTCTGGTGTAGACGAGACAGAGCGGGCATGCCAGGGAGTCGGTATCATCCTTTCAGAAAGTATGGGTCATTGTGTGAAAGAGTATGAATGTGTAAGCCCGAGACTGCTATGGATACGAATGAAAGTGGGCTTAAAGAAGTTGTTTGTTCTAGGTGTCTACGCCCCAGACATGTCTAAGCCCACTTATATCCGCGAGCAGTTTAGGGAGATGGTAAGGATGGTGCTAATGAAATGCAAGGGTAATGAAAATATTGTTATATTAGGAGATTTTAATGGAAGGGTTGGCGTGAAGAGGCTTGGTTATGAAAGGATATTGGGAACGTTTGGTGATGAAAGCATAAATGAGAAATCACCGTATGTGTGGAAAAGAATATTTTTGTGACGAACACTTTCTTTCGTCATAAGAAGATTCACATGTATACATGGGAAAGAGGTGGTGGTGGTGGACTTGGAGACTGTGTGGTATAATGTCAAGAAAGGTTTGGTGGATGCAGCACCGAAGTATGTAGTGTATATAAGAGAACAAATGAAAGGAAAAATAACACTTTATGGTGGGATGATAAGATACGGATGGAAGTAGAAGCAAAGAAGAGAGCATGGCTAGATTTACTAGCAAACAAGGCTGGTCATTCTAGTGGTATGAATGATGATATTGAAAGAAAAAGGGTAGTCTTTATACATATAAATAAGAGAGTAAAAGAAGTAATTGAAAGGAAAAAGCAAGAAAGAACGGATAATAATGATAGAAGAATATCGGATAACTTCCAGGCAAATATTAAAATGTTCAGGAAACTCAAAAGAACTGCCAGGGGACATTCAAAACAGCCTAGAATGAATGCTATACGAGAGCAGAATGGCTGTATTCTGAATGATAAAGTTTCGAGTTTAAGGAGATGGAAGGAATACTTTCAAAGCGTGTTTATGAGTGATGAGACGTTTGAATTAAATGAAATAGAAATTCCGAAAGAAGAGGAAAGAGATACAGAGATAGGTATAGATGAAATAGTGAAAGCAATAAAAAGTATGAAAGCAGGTAAGGCAGCCGGATATGATAGAGTATCACTCGAAATGCTAAGGGCTGGAGAGGGAGTGGTGGCAGACCTGCTGTACACCTTGTTTAATTTGTGTTGGGAATTTAAAAGGGTACCGGGAGACTGGTGCAAAGCCATGATAGTCCCAATATATAAGGGAAAAGGATCGCAGCAGGATTGTAAAAACTACCGTGGTATCTGCCTTCTTAGCATTGTGGGAAAACTGTATGCTAAGGTGCTAATTGAAAGAGTTATGAAAGATACTGATGGAGAATTTTGGGATGTGCAGGCGGGATTTAGAAAGGGGATGGGATGTACGGATCAGGTCTTTTTCATGCGCATGATTGCGGAGAAGTTTTTGGCCAAAAACCAAAAGATTTTTTGTGCGTTCGTGGACTTAGAAAAGGCTTATGACAGAGTGGACAGGGATGTGTTATGGCAAACACTGAACTCATTTGGATTGAGCGCTGGGTTGATACAGGCATTGAAGTCTCTGTATAGGGACTCCAGTGCTTGTGTCAGGATCAAAGGGGCCTACTCGGACTGGTTTGGCATCCATAAAGGGGTCAGACAGGTCTGTGTGGCTTCCCTGTGGCTTTTCAACCTATTTATGGACACTTGTTTGGAAAATTTGAAAGTTGAAGAATGCGGGTTTAGAAAGGGTGAGTTAACCGTCAAATGCCTTTTGTACGCCGATGATCAAGTCATACTTGCGTCGTCGGCGGCCGAGTTGCAAATGAGGGTTACATTAATGAAGAGGTCATTAAAAGAAAGGGGAATGAAAGTGAACGCAAGTAAGACGAAAGTTATGGTTTTTGAAAGAGAAGAAAGTAAAACGATATGTGAAATAAGAATATTGGTCGAGCAAGTAGATGAGTTTGTGTATTTGGGATGTGTATTTAGCAGGGATGGTAGATATGATAAGGATATAGAAAGACGAGTAAACGCAGGAAATAGAGTAAATGGGGCTCTACACTCTATTATGGAAAGACAGAATGTGTCCAAAAAGGCACGTATGGCAATTTACAATGCTGTGTTATTCCCTACTTTAATGTATGGTAGTGAAAGTTGGGTCTGGCAGAAAAAGCATGAGAGTAGAATAAATGCTGTAGAAATTCGGTTATTAAGGAAAAATGCGGTCATTGAGAAATTGTGTGATAAGAGAAGAGTGTGGTTTGCAAGATGATGTTGTGACCAGGATTAAGAAAGGAATGCTTCTGTGGTTTGGTCATGTATAAAGAATGAATGAGGAAAGAGTGACAAAGCAAATTTATGTGGCAGAGGTGAACGGCAGAGTCTGGAAGGGATGCCCTAGGCGAATATTTATCGACCAAATTGGCGATATATTGAAAATGGGTGAAATTAATTGTACCCTTAACCGACGAGCGTATGCGTAGGTATATGGATGTGGAGGAAGCGAGAGAGGTGTGTCAGGATCGTGCCAAATGGAAGTCCATAGTCTCTGCCTACCCCTATGGGTGACAGGCGTAAATGTTTATGTTATGTTATATATTATGTAGCCTGTGGACAGGCGATGGTTTTGGAAGAAAATCATTTAGTAAAATTCTACAATAATTGCTGCTCCAGAGCTAGTTGATACACGAGATATGTGAATCTAAGATAAACGCTCACATAAGAATAAAAACATACCAATGAAGTAACGTGTAAAAGCAAACGTTTACCTGTTTTATTTTTGATTTTTAAAACAATAGCTTCCTCACTCACACATGCACATGCAATCGGTACATGTACGGTAATACAGCCGTAAGCCCACTCGTGCTCGTGGCGTCCTATACAAAATTATTATGTAATAATATTGAACCTGCACTCCACTCTCAAATTTACAAATAATATGAACATCATTATAATACCAGATACCAAATGCGATTGCAAAATTTCGCCAACTAACTTTACTTAATAATTGTAAAATTAATAATACTTCAAATATCCTTATACTAAGGAACAAAGAAAGAAAACGGAGCACTGTGTACATTTAAAGGGATGCAAAAATCAAGCCAAAACCATGCTCACCTTATTGCAAGAACACGCACTCACGTAGATGTATGCATTTAAAATCATTTGCAACCATTAACATGGTTTTAGGTGCATCCATGTGTGCATCCATCAGTAAAATTTTACGGGCTGATATAGAAAAAGAGAAAAAAATATGTATGCGAGAGTGCGTGTTAAGAAGTTAAGCATGGTTTCAGCTTCACTTAAAATGTATGCAGCGCTTAGTGTTTCTTCCTTTGTTGGTCTAAGCAAGTATCAAGTTTAGTAAGGTATAATATATAAAATATTGGTAAATCCAATTGGGCATGCCCTAAGCGCATTAAAAAAATGCGTATAACATGATTATACGGAATTTTTAAAGTAGTTTAAATACACACAAGTTTTATGTCTAACTTCAATTTTAAAAAAAAGTTCGGAAAATCTAAAAGTGCAAGACTCATAATGCCCATATGATCATCATATCATCATTCAGGTCACTCCATAAAGCCCAAGACGTATTTAGTATAAATATTACATCCTACTTACTTTTAGTACGTACTACTACTATTTATTCTGTGCTTTTAAAATATTGTAATAAAAATCTCTGATTATTATTATAATCTAGTATGTAAGAAATTTGGTTTTTCGAATATTTTGTATTTGTACAGCGATCTTTTTGAGCCGCTGCAAACAACCGATACAGTGTCCACTCACGACGGCGATTGACGCCGAACTCAGCTGAACTAACTGAGTGAGTGATGCAGTCTCTATTTAGTAAAAAATAAATTCACACAAGGCTGCTAAAACACCGAATATATCGACATTTCGCAGCTGAAAAAAAAATTATAACTAAACTAAACAAAATTAAACTGCCATGTACATTCAATGGCTTCCCACATGATAGATGAAGAGTTTTAAAAATAGATTGAGTTGAAAAATTGATATTTTCAAAAGTTATCGTGTTTACGAAGCCATGCTGACTTTATAAATCCACACCGTAAGACACTAAAACCCCTTTTTTATCTAAAAATAGCAATTAATCGATTTAAAAAATATATTAATAAGTTCAACAATCATTTATCTTTCTGAAAATGTGCTTTTTATATCACTTATATGTACAATATGATTGCTTTATACGATTTCATGCGAGAAAACGTTGGAATCTTAATTTTTAGGCCCTAGTAGAGCATACCTACGCGCTAGCGCTTACGGCATGCAATATAGCGGAAAACTGTTTCAATGTGCGCATGCGTAAGTCAGCTTGCAATTCGAATATTTCAATTCGAGCACGTCAAAAATGTAACTACGTCCTTAACGACAAATTTTTTGACTTTATTATTTTAGGCTTTGTTGTAAAGCTCCATTCTTAAATCCATTGTAAAGTAATTAACAATGGTTTTAAGAATGGAAATTTTGTATTAAAAGACAAAAATGTTATCAAAAGTAAGTGTAATTAACTGTAGTAATTGCAGTACACGTTTTAGAAATAATCATGTTATTTAAAAATGTTTTATTAATTATTATTAATTACTACCGTGTAGTGACCTTGTAAGAATATCCACTACCCCATATCATCCCGTGGGTGTCATAAAAGGCGACAGAGGGAAACAAATCAGGAGATGGGCAGCAGCATCTTCCTAATAATGACTAAAAATAAAAAATCTGCGGTATCCAATCCGCTTGCCAAGCGTGACAACTATGGCAAATATCCCCCCTATCAAGCAATATATGGGGGTGGCCTATGTTCAGTAGTGGACCTTAATAGGCTGAAACGATAAATAAATAAACCTACGAGTACTACTACTTACTAATTACCTTTTGATCATATTTTTGTTAAAATATAAAGTTAAAATTGACCTACATTCGAAATGATGCACATATATTCAGTAAAATGGTTATTTAAAATGAAACTGACGTGTTCACTGTGGCATCATGTATGGTTTATCAATATTAGGCTGTCAACCTCTGTTCCGGTAAAGGAAGATGGAAGATGATCATCGGCCACTAAATAGTGTGCAGACGCATGTGAGCTCTAGGCCGGTGATGTGCTGCTAACTTTGATTTCGGCGCTAGAAAGTTTGGGGTTAGCATCGTTCAATACAACATGCTCAAAGACAGGTGACCGGTCGGACAGTGTTGAGCTATCAACTTTGGACTCGGTGCTAGAAAGGTGGGTGGGTGGCGGTGAGTTTCGTGCACTGCATCATGGGACAGGTTAGTGGTTTTTTGTTGCTATGCTGTCAACTTCGGAGTCGGTACTGGAAAATCTTCTGTGAGTATCATCCGCTACAGCGTGTGCAGAGGCAAGCAAGTGGTCGGGTGGTGATAAGCTGTTCGAGTAACTTCGGGTTCAGAGCTAGAGAGATGGCGTTAAGCATCGTTCACTTCTATGGCGTGTGCAGAGGCATGTAAGTGCTCGGGCAGTATTACTGGTCTGTCATCTTATGGTCCTCTGCTAGAAAGTTGACAGTAAGCATCGTCCTTTACAACGTGTGCTAAGGCAAGTCAGCCGTCGTCAAGTGCTGCTCTATCAACTTTAAGTCCGGTGCTAGGGAGATGGCAATAAATATAATTTACTACGATTGATTTAGGAGTTGAGGTAGTGTAGTTAATAATTCAGTAAAAAATAGGCGATCATTTCTTTTAGAACGAGTTGGATTTGGACTTCCAAAAAAGTCATTAAATCTTGCTGGGCATAATATTGTGGAAGTATGTATTAATCTTATTACTTGGTAATGCACGAGTATATCGTTATGCATTGTATTTTATCAAGTGTTTCAACATCACTTTTTTGTATAACATCACAGGTATGTTTTTATTGTTCGTTTTCTTAAGCCGGTTTTTAGACACTGCTAGTATCTGCTGTTAAAAACGAAAATGCGTAATTTTCGTTTCGGCAGTATAATATTTTTGGACCAGACCTTTGAGAGTGACAAAATAAGATAAATTCCTCATAAAAAATTGAACCTTTAAATCGAGTGTAGGTTTTGTACAGTTGAGTTCTTCGCATTCCTTGTAATATTGAAATAACTGCCTTTTATAGAGCTGAGGGAGATTTTTGCATGCCAGTAAGACATGAATATCCATTTGAAAAATTGTTTTCTGTCTGTCTGCCCGGGTTAATTTTCTAAATGGCTGAACCAATTGTGATGAAATTTCACGTATAGATAGAGAGCAATATCAGTAGTTATCTAGGTATATTAATTTTATCCGAAAAAAAAAAGTTTTCTTTTGAAATGTAAAAACGTACAAAATAAATGGTCTTTAATAATCATCTTAAATCTACACAACGCCACTTTAATAGATTTAACCCAGGTGAAGCCGGAAGGTAGCGAATAAATTCACAGGGGGATCTTATTTAACATAATCAACTTTCACTTTGTAAGTAATTCATTACGGAAGCCATAGACATGACACACCTTAGCATTTCCTGAGTGGCAGTCTTATGTGGATCTTTCCATTAAAATAAAATAAGCTTTTAAAGTTAGCTATTCGCTTTCTTTTTTATTTATTTTGTACCTATCTGCATTTTTTTTTTGTCAAAATGATTTATTTTTCAGTGTGAGTGTATATAATTAGCTTACCTATACATAATGCTATTTTGTTTCCAGTACCGATTTGTAAAGAAATAGCCAAATAAATATATCTTTCTTTCCTCCTTTTTTATGTTAATGCATCAAAAAATGTTTTGCCTTATTTTTCGGCCTTGATGTCGAATGTTAGAGCTACATATTCAAATATGTCCTGTATTTACATACAATGTTCGTCACTCTGCCGGTCCGCCTTCTTTATGTAAACGCTAACGAACCTTGTAGTTGGGGAAAGGATTACGTCTTACGCTGCTTAATTGTAATATTATGGAGTATGGAGGGCAGGTAAAAGAACGACCCTTAGAAACTAGTTATTAGGTCCGTATCTATGAAAATGATATTTTCTATTACTGGCCAGCATGGTGTTGATGTGTTGTATGTGGATTGGAATTTTCTAAATTCAATTTGTTTTCCCGCCGTTGGTTTTACTTTGATATCGCAATCTACTACCCTAAATTCTTTACGCGATAAGAGCCACATTGCAGCTTTATAAATCGCACACCTAGATCTAGACTGAGACAATTCAAAAAAAGTCATTTTTCAGGAGAAGAAAAAAATTTATTACTGCGATTTTCGTTACGGAAGCTATGGAACTCAATGTTATTTTAAATCCTAAATAGGTTATAAAATGTCACTGCATAGAAACTAGGGCTAAGATTCAATTCTTTTTACCGATAATAGCCATTTTTTGAGTTATTACACTTTTGGATGATGACTTGGTATAAAAAATAAAGTTCATATGACCGCGCGGTCCCGCACGGAACTATTGACCACGCGGTACAAGATCAAAGTATGTAAATGACGGTTGTCGTCTACATCAACGCGCGGTACCGCGCGGTGATGTAGACGACAATCATGATTTACTTTGATCCTGTACCGCGCGGTCAATTGATCCGCGCGGTCATATGAACTTAGCCTTTGACTTGAAACAGATTTATTTAACCATTTTGAGTTAAACTTAAATTAGAACAAAAAATAAATTAAAAATTCTTCAAGCAAAACTGTTCTAAATAAATGTTTAAACATAAATTAATAATGAAAAATCAACTTCGACCATAGCATAATCAAAAATTAATCTCCTAAATTAGTTGAGAACAAACAATTGAGTTTTTTTCTCTCGCTTTCAAATACTTCTTAAATGTTTTCCAGATAAAAAATAAATAAATAAAACTTTCATAAAATTTTACGCCTATGATAAATCACTAATATCAGTCTCAAAATATTAAAATTAAACAATAGTTATATAAATTTAAAGATTTATAACCTTGTAATAATAAAAAAAAACTTATAAATTGCTAAGCAGTAATTGCTTATATTAGTTATTTTGTGTGACACCTTTGAGATCAACAATTGTAATTAAGGGAAAATCACTTATACTTACCCATAAAAAATACCAATGTCTTATTATTAAACTAAGTAAGTTTCAAATAATAAAAATATTAAGGCACGAAAAAGGAATATCAGTTTTTTTTTAAATTAATGACAACAGTATCATAAGCAATCAGATATTATTTCCAAGTACATTTTTAAAATATGAATCTACATAAACTAACACACACACAAACATAAACTAATACACTTGTGTAAGCCCCGTAAAAGCTACCTGATCATCTTTGGTTCGGCGTTTCCGCACAAACACTTTTTTATAATTTTCATCTGAAAATGACGTTTTATAAAAGAATGCACCCAGGTTCTCCTTTTCCACTCTTAAGACCTTAATATTATGCCATTTTACTTGCCTTCGATCTTCATCTACATTGAAATTATTTCCCCACTCTTCTTGCAAGATTTTAGTGTCGTAAAACTTTTCAAATGTCATCTCTTCAAGTTGGTAAGGACTGCCCGACTATTTTGCTGTACGAATCAATGTGCAATACTGTTGCGAGGTGTATATCGGACCAGACTTAATATGCCTTTTTATTTGTCTTTCAATGACGCTGTGAACATTGTCACCTTCATTTTTGGAATGAACATGTATGAGAAATTTATGTGTGATCGATGTAACCCTTTTAGTGACAACAGCATAAGCATAAGCAGAAAGTAAATATTTATTTTTTGCTGTCCACAGCAATTGTCTGATTAAAAGACAATATCGGTATCTTTATCAGGATGTTTTTCTAATAACGTGTTAATATACTTCAGAACACATGAGCCTATTTCTACAGCGCCTCTTTTCCCTTCCGTCTCATCCCAAAAATAGCATGTTACGTCTTTTTCCCTAAGATCACTTATTGTAAAGTTTAAGCAATTAATTCTAGATCTATAGAAAAATAGTGAGACTTGACCTTTTGGAACTTGCATAACAGCTTTTAAATCGTATACAGCTACAATCACTTCGTCATTTCTGTTCTTGTCTCTTTCTTTGTGATCTCTTGCTAACTTTTTTCTAAAAGATGTTGTTCATAACTCTCTTGTATTTTCAATTTCTCTTCTTCAGTGGCGTTTTTAAATCTCTCACAAAGGTCACAAAGATCATTTTTTTAGGACAAAAAAGAAATATTAAATTCGGTATTGAATATTCGGTTAAAAATTGACTTCGTGGCGAAAAATAACTGTTGGTTTTCACGAGTTTCTTTATAATCGCGATAAAGTTCGGCAAGAAATTTGTCACTGCAAAAATTCTCGCGATGTTTGCGCCCTCAAGTAATGAAACTCAATCCTTGGGATACTATTAATAAACTCCACAACACTGTCCTTAATTTCTGCATCAATCTTTGGTTGTTTACCGTGTTTCCCTCTAAAATCATTGGCTACAATACCAGAATTATTTTTCTTAGAGTGCAGTAGTAATGGCCGTATTACTCAAATCTTGGTAGCCTTAAAGAAAGTCTTACATGCTCTGATTTTATTCCCAGAAATTCCGAAATAATATGCTCTATTAAGTCCTCTATAGTCTTGTGTGCTAGAATACCTGTACTTTGGTTTGATTTCTTGAGTATACCTGACTATATACTCCCTTTGCCTTTGAAGATCAACAAGGCCCCAATAAGCGTCAAATATTTTTGTCTTGTTTAGTGCGAACCTTCCTTTCGGAAACGGTATTTTTTGTTTTTGACAAAAATTGATAGGCCTTACCAGAATTCCTCAAAAGTTTACAAATATTAGCTTTCCATGATGATTCTCTTCTTAGTCTCTTCTTTCCTCTCTTTACTTTTTCAACATGCTGTTCATATCGATCTTCATTGATCTTTTGATTCAAGAATAGCCCTGATTTCATTTTCAGAATCAGAAATACTGCTAGAATTTGTAGATGAGCTACTTGAAGAAGACGAAGATAAGTTAGAAATGACTTTGAGGGGCAGTTTCATCTTTTTGCCGGACATAGCTTGGATCAGTATCAGAGTCTTCTATTAAACTTTCTTCACTTGGCGAAACAAAAAGATCATGTTCAATTTGCTGGTATGGTTTGGCTAGTACGGCAGTATTTAAAGGACAATTTTCTTTATTATTTTGTGCTTCTAGACTAATAGCCATTGCTAACTCTTGTTCATTATCTGTTAAAAGTTTTTGTTTACACTGTTCTTTAATAATATTAACAAGAAAACGGCCCGACTCATTTTTCTCTGAAAATAAATAAAGTGGCTATTGTAAGTTTAAAAATCAAACAATAGTGAGTTAACTCAAAATTCTTTCAAAAAACAGCGTGGTAGATAATTTGATGAAAAAAAAACAGGCACAATAACACTGTAAACAATGATTTTTGCGAGACTGTATAATATCACGTTTTGTACAGAAAAACACTAAAATAAATTTATAATGAGTATAATGAGAATATATATAATGAGTGTGCTTCATATGTAAAACTCGTTACCAAAAGGAAAGTGGGATAACATTCCACAAGTAAGTGAATTTACAGCTAATATTAAACAAATTAAAATTATTTGATAATACTTGAAAATTTGTTACTAATTTTAATATCGTCATTACCAACATGTTTGGCTTTATATTACTGAGTTTTGATAAACAATAAAATTTAATAGTGTTGTCAAGTTCCTTGTCTATAATACTTATCGATGTTCTTTTCTACCCATATCTGTTAACACCCAAAGTCTCCGACAACAGATAATTATGAAATGTTTATTAATTAACAGGTTTCCAACTTAACCTTGACTAAAATTATGGCTAAAAACACAAAATTGGGAATTAACGTCCGAAACAAAATGATTATCTTTGTTCTAAACACTTCACATACGACTATTTTATTGGACATGAGAAAGGCACCCCTTTGAAAAAGTGCAGTATAACCCACAATATTTTGTGGTAGTACCAATACCAATAAGTATAAAAGTATTATATTATTATTTCGAATGTTTTTTATTTCTTCTCTCCTTGTTTTCCTCCAAACTCAAGGGCCCAGTGTAAAAAGGTCGCCTGATGATGATTTTGTGTTTACAAGACGTAAATTTGTTAAATCTGTTTAAATGCGACCAATTTATTATATCAAGGGAATAAATTTATATTGGGACTGCAAAATTATTAATGTCCTTAGTGAGTTTGCGTGAGTTTAGGGGTAGGGTGAGGGGTTAGTAGCCGTGGCTTGGTATGGTAGTAGGTAGTATCCATGGTAAACGTAGGGCGACTCACATGGTTGGCCCGAAGTGAAGGGCTGGCCCAAGGTGGCCACTCTGAGTGGGCTTGTCGAGCCCTTGGATGTGTGTTATTGGGCTGCGGCTAGAGGAGTGTCCTCTCTCTATATCGCTGCAGCCGAGGTGGAGTCCCAAGGGAAGAGGATTGTTGGTATGGCGATGGCCACTCGACTATCCTCCGCTACTTTGGCGAGGCTGTACCACTAGGTGCTTCCGAGTGCTCATTTTTCCTGGCTCCATGGCCTACACATATCGGGCTCGGGGAGTCCGTTTTGCAGGTGAAGTAAGAGGCCGCGAAGGGCAGTGCGCCCTGTGTTCCTGGTGCGACTTATCTGAGAAGGAAAAGGGGGCAGAGAAGTCCTCAACTAAGTAGGGGTCCTCGCTGGTGGGACCGCTGATGTGTTTGAAAGCGTTTCCGTGGCCTTGCCAATGTGTGGTGAAGGTGGATCACCATGGGGTTTAGTAGGTGCGAGTCCGACATAATCCGTTCTTGCCCCCGCGAAGCAGGTATGCGTAGGCATTTCCTCATTTGAAACCCGGAACAAAATCCGTTGTGTAGTTACGAATAAAAATATAGATAGACCAACGCAACGGCGATCTTGGTTTTATATGAGGTATAAAGCTTGCGTCTAATGCCTAGGTATTAATTGATACATTTATTTATATTATTTATTAATACATAAATAGAATGGACGTTACGGGTAGGCCTGGGTATAGAATTTTTATCGATATATTTTGTCACACTGTCTTATCTCTATTATTAGTTGCGTGGACGTTCACTTCTGCTGTTAGCGCCAAAATGGCAAAAATCACATCGCCTCATTATGTCACGGTGTATAGCCAGTCCATATATAGAGGTCAGTGCCCCCGACGCAAACAGAGGGGTGTTATATGTTTAACATGTGTATCTGTGTGCCTGTGTATCTTTGTGTCTATATTTGGTATCGTAGCTCCTAAACGGATGAAATGATTAAGATTTATTTATTTTGTTTGAAAGGTGGCTCGATCGAGAATGTTCTTAGCTATGATTCAAGAAATTTTATTCAGCCGTTTGAAGATCATCAGTTCTTTTCGTTTCGGGGGTTTTTGAAATTTTCAATTTAAGTTATTACTAAATACGAGACACTCCTTCATATTCATCAACGAGACACTCCTTCATATTCATAACGTATCTGTATTTTGATTCTTAATCGAGGCTAGATGTAGATTTCTGTGAACCGCAACATTCACTTAACATCAGGTATTTTCAAAGTCAAAAATATTTTATTCAGTTTGCAACCAAGTTGGAACAATAAGATTTCTGCAGATAAGAACCTGCCAGAAACGATAAACGAAAACCCAATTTATCAATGTTACACAAGCAAAAGGTTCTATACATTATTTGGACCTCTCTGACCACACGGGACAAATACCGGAGCTTCCTATAAAAGTAAGTAAAACGTTAAAATACTGGCTTGAAGAAAAAAGAGACTTTGCGAAAGATAAAATAGAAAAGTTCTTAGAATGTATAAAATCAATATTTTTTCTGAAATCTATATTGAAAAAGACACCAACAAAGCTTTTTCAAGTTTTCATAATATTTACAATCTGTTCTTCGACCTGTGTTTTCCAACCAAATTTATTAAAATTTCCTTAAGAAATAATAAAAGTTATTGGCTTTGAAGAGGTATAAAAAATCTTGCGTAATAAAAAGAGAGCTATATTGTAAATATTTGCTTTCAGCAGCAAATAAAAGTTTAAATAAATCTACATATATTAGTTACACCAAAATTCTTAGGAAATTTATTTTAAAGAAACAAAAAATACAAAATGAAAAATATATCTTAGGCTTAAATAACAAAGGTAAAGCTATATGGAGTTTCATAAAAACAAATATAACTAATAGAAGACCTATTAGAGAAATAAACACCATAACTCACAATGGAAGAATCCTGGTAAAAGGATGTGACATTGCAAATGGGTTTAATATTTTTTTCATAGATTCGACAAATAAAGACAAATTGAATATGTCGAATAATTGTATGTGTAAATAATTCTGTAACTCTACTATATTCTTACGACCTACGACTCCTGATTAAATTAATCAAATTATATTATCGCTCCGAAACACTAATTCTATGGGGTATGATGAGTTACCGACAAAAATATTAAAATTAAGTTCTATAAATATAGCACCCATACTTAGTCATATTATTAACTTATCTTTTGCCCAAGGAATTTTTCCTGCAGATCTCAAGTATTTAGTTCTAAAAATCATCTTCAAAAAGGGTGATACTAAAGATATTGATAATTACAGACCTGTTGCAATAGTACCCATTTTATCAAAAGTTTCAAAAGTTTTTGAAAAAGCAATACAAAAGAGACTTTATAATTTTATGGAAAAATTTAATATTATTAACAACGCACAAAATAGTTTTGTTAAAAATAAATCCACAACATAAGCGACCTTCCAACTCGTTAAGTTTATTACAGAATGCATTAATGACGTTGCACCGGTGGTAGCTCTTTTTTTGGATATGACTAAAACATTTAACTTTGTTCATCACGGAATACTTCTCAATAAACTCGAAAGATACGGAATACGTGGGAAAGCAAATGAATGGTTTAAAAGTAACCTGCACCGAAATAACAAAGCTCAAAAACCTTAAAAAAGTGGATATCCGGTCTGAATATCGGTTAAACAAATATGGTGTACCGCAAGGAAGTATTCTGGGTCCTCTACTCTTTCTAATATATATTAATGAGCTACCAACAACTCCTCATAAAACGATTATTTTCGCTGATGACGCAACAATCATTTTTAAATGTACGAACAAAAGAATTTTTGAATTTGATATCAATAGTACACTAAAAGATATAATTGATTGGGTAATTAATAGAATCAGGCGTTACTTTGCGGAAATCCATTATCCATTATTGCATGACGCGGTCGCTCACTACTTAAGTGGGGAGCGATTGCGTCGGCGAGTCATATAAATAGCAGCTGTTTTTGGCTCGCCGCTCACTTAGCGGTCAGCCACCATAGAGTCTACTACACCTGAAGATGTCTCGTGTAGAGGCGAAACACGTGTCGTATTGTCGTCGGTGGTGTGTCTTTCCTAGTGTAGTCGTGGTAGTAGTAGTGGTGCTGGGATTAGTGGTGACGAGGATAGTGCACGCAATTGAGGGAGGGCGGGAGGTGCTCTTCAAACTAGGTAAGACATCATTTTATTTTATTGAGCGGATATTGGCAAAGTAAATTTTTCCAACTTTAATAATTGATTGGTTAAATTCTCATAATATGACTGTATATATAAATAAAACTAAAGTAGTGCAATTTCACACGATTAGGAATAAGCAAATTAATTTAAATTTAAAGTATAATGAAAAAGTGCTACAAGAAGTTGGTTATTATAAGTTTCTTGGTATAACTATTGACAATAATTGTAATTGGAAAATGCTTGTTCAATCGATATGTGACAAATTAAACAGATTTGTATTTGCGCTTTGCCGACTTCGAGAGATAGCATCTTCCAAAGCAGCTTTAAACGCCTATCAACGATATGTCTCATCGATATTGCAGTACGGACTTCTGATATGAGGCAATTGTTCTGAAATAGAACGCGTAATGATTTCTTATATTTACGCGAACACTACACATTGAATTAAACTTTTTACGGATTATATTGCGTTTATTTAACCTATTTTATTAATTCCCGACGTTTCGGGTGCTTTACAGCACCCATGGTCACGGGGGACTGAGGTGATTGACGTCCCGATGTCAGAGTTAATCCGGAGTACCTTCAGCTTTTTAATTATTAATTTTGGTCCGATCTACGCAGAATGAACTAACTGTGTCTTGAAGTCTTGCAGTGGTATGCTTGGGTTTAGTTTAATTTTATGAATTAAAGGATCCCAAGCAGGTGGTAATACCAGCCTCCTCTCTATTGAAATTATGATGTTTTAATTTCAATAGCCTCACTATCATCCTTGGCAGGAATCGATGTTCTTCGCGAGAATCTGTGGTTTATCAAATCTAATGTAATGGCGGGGGCCGTCTAGGATATGATCACAAACTGCAGACTTCCCGGAACGTTGATGCTTCATGTCAGCTATATGTTCTTTTACGCGGGTTTTGATAAGTCGTTTTGTTTACCCTATATATGAGAGACCACATTCACAATCAAGCTTGTACACTCCTGCATCTTGTAGAGGAATATTGCACTTGACGGATGGTAAGAACTGACTAATCTTCTTCGGCGGCTTAAAGAATGTTCTAATAGAAGCTCGCTTTAAGATGTAGCCAATCTTGTCTGTGACACCTCTGACATATGGTAGTACAGCAGGCACACGCTCGGCTGTAGCCGGCTTCACTCGGTCACTGTGACGTAGGCGCGGGACCCGAAGCTTGTTGTCGTACAGAACTTGCTTGACGTGCTGAAGCTCGGCGGCCAGGTGTTTGCTGTCACAGATCAGCTGTGAAGGATGATGGTGAGACTCACCATTTAAATATCGGTTTGTATGGGTCTTTTTTCTGTACACTTAATTAATTTATTTTATTAATCCCCGACGTTTCGGGTGCTTTACAGCACCCATGGTCACGGGGGACTGAGGTGATTGACGTCCCGATGTCAGAGTTAATCCGGAGTACCTTCAGCTTTTTAATTATTAATTTTGGTCCGATCTACGCAGAATAAACTGTGTCTTGAAGTCTTGCAGTGGTATGCTTGGGTTAAGTTTTAATTTTATTAATTACAGGATCCCAAGCAGGTGGTAGTACCCAGCCTCCCTCTCTATTGAAATTAGGATGTTTTTATTGATTAAAACTACGAAACGGCGGGAATTAATAAAATAAGTTAATTAAACGCAATAGAACGCGTATTTAGAATCCAAAAAAATGCATTTGAGCAATCTGTGGAACACATTCCATGGCATCGTGCAAGCCATTATTTAAAGAAATGAAAGTGCTACCACTCGCATGTGTGTATGTATATAAAACAAGCCGCGATTTTTGTCAAGCAATCCCCTGAATACTTCCCAAGTAATAATTTTTAAAAGATAGAAGTTTAAGAGAAAAATCTAATAACAAAATATACTTTTCAAAATGTAAATTGATGTTCTTTCAAAAATTCGTACAAAATGGCGATTAAAACCTTTAATTCTTTACCCGAGTTTAAAAATTTCCCAATGACAAAGTTAGAAAACAAACTTCATATGAATGACTCTTACTTGTTTTTATACCGTTAATGAGTATCTTGATCATAAAAATCAAAACAAATTACATATATAAATATCTGTATCCAAATTGCTTGAATTTTGCTGTGAGTAAATAAAATAAGACTTCGATAGAATAATTATTACTTGGTTATCTTTACTGTTTTTACATAAATGAACATTTCCATTTTGACATTTTTGTAAACGATTGTGTGACATTGATTTTCGTAATTATTCTTTTGACATTTATTTTATTATTAATTGGACATTTTTATTTATATTAGTAAACTAAAATTCATCAATAATTATTGTAAAGAAAATATAACTTATAATTATTTAGTCAAAATTTGCACGCCTCGATAAGGCAGAATGTATCGGAACTTTTATGTTTTAATAATACTTTGTAATATCTACCAAATACAATACAATATTCTATGCCAATAAATAATTGTGAATTATGGATTATGAATTATGAATATTGCATTAGTATCGAATAGTACCATTAAGAAATAGCGTAAGAAAATCCACTACCCTTTATCATCCCGTGGGTGTCGTAAGACGCAACGGAGGGAAGATAAAACAGGAGATGGGCAGCAGCAGGGTTTAAAGTTTGAAGTATAGTGTGGGGGGTAACACTAGGATTTTATCCTATATCGTAGAGGCAGTTTACATACATAAGTTTCACAAGTACAAACATCCCCCAAGCAGCACACAAGCGTTATGAACATCTATATACCAGCCCACATAGAACTTAGAGTTATTTTAGAAGCGTATAAGAGTGTTGAAAAGAGGTTGTATCCTCATAAGAGTGGCTTATGAGTTATTATGCAGCTCAAGCTGTATAAAGTATGTATTATGGGATCTAAGTAATCTTAGGGTTCTTAATCAGAATATGAAAACTGTAGTTAAAGTATTTTGTAACACTTCAATCTGATTTTATCACTAAAATTGTATAGAAGCTGTTTTTTGAATGCTGTCCCTTGCTTATACAGCTCGAAGTGTTATTATAGTATCACTAAAATCTTATTTCTGAACGATGGTGTATGGAAATTCTCTTCTAATACTTATTTTTATGGTGTCATCACAGAACACAACTACTCTCTACCGAGAGGGCGCCATTGTGCACTTTTGTAAATACAGTAGTTTTATGACTTCTGTCTATGAGAGTGATGTAAAACTAAAAAAAAAACAGCAATAGCATAGCATAGCAACTTAAATCTGTATAGGTGACAGAATATCGCCATTTTGCATGCGTTGCGTGTTTATACTGTGCTAGTGAACAAAATGAATTTGTTATCAATATGTGGAAAAAGAAAACGATTTGGTGCAGTTAGAAGATCATGTTAAATCTAAATTAAAATTATCCAACACTGTTCCAATACAAGGTTTTTCATCTTTTATACGTATCTCTAAAGATAATTATATGTTATGTTGCGAAACTGCTATACAGCGTAAGTAATAAAAATATCCTGTTATAGAACTAATTAAAAACTAATGGCTGCATGATATAATCCATAACATACATAGCTCAGCAACTAAGATTATAAAACCCTCGAAATAGCTTATACCATTACTTTCAGTTTGACTAATGATCACCGAATTTTGGTCATGGCGGCCTGTCTCAATATAGACTAGCCATCTACGCAGGACAGTATTATAGAGTCCGAGTGTGTGCCAATCCCTAGTTTAAATGTTCAAAGCGTTTTTAAAATTAGTATTACGATAAAAAATACTTTTGCCAGATTTTTAAGACAATAAATTAATAAAGATCTCTAGTCATCTTTGATCGTACGTCGGTTTTATATGTACTCTAAAAATTAATAATAATAATAGCAATTGCAATTTATTTCAGACCCACATACAGTCCATGTGGTAGTAATTAGCCTAAACTATGTTACGAGTACATACTATTTTCGACATCCCATGACACCAGGCATATGCATGTGCATGCGCATCCTCGTAATGCCAATGGAGCTCCTCCCATGGACCCTGCGCATTAGGTATGCGATTACCTTTCGAATAATGGCATGAAAGCCGTCTGTACCGTGAACTATTGACATAACTCACTGTCTAATACGATATCTCCAGAGGTCTAATGCTCTCTAATTGATTGAGAATTAATTGAGCGATAATCGTACAGAATGTAATTTAACGGAATATTTGATGCGGCTAGTGTTAAACGGAGCCTATAATATTAAAGGCTACTGATTGATAATTATTATATAACAAAGAACATAGAATTTAGTTATAATGATCTCTTGGTAGCATCTTTCATCTTTTATTTTATTACGTGGTAGGGCCATTCTGCAGCTTTAAATAATAGTTGTAGTAAAAATGGGCCTACTTGACCGGGGAAGGATCACACTCTTACAGAACACCAGCGAAAAATAGCAGCTTAATGCTGCTGTGTTTCGTATGGTAAGTGTGCGGAGACCCTTTTTATTGGAAACGTGGCATTCCATCTTGGTCCTTATGGGTGACAACGCATCTGCATTTTGATTCTTAATCTAAATGCAGATGCAGATGTCAATGAGCCACATCATCAACTTACCATCAGGTGGACTTTGTGCTTGTTCGTCAACTAAATTCTACAAATAACAATCCCACTGGCAATCGTGACGGGTGGATCTCTAAGAGATGAATTGACGACATCATGAAACATGTAATGAGTCAGCAGACGGCTCAGGACCGTGCTTTGTGGCTAACTATGAGGGAGGTCTATTTACTTTTGAGATAGATGATGATAATTAAGTAAAATATTAAACATTATTAAGTCTCTTAGAAATGAGAGAAGAACTGTGCCCAGCAGTAGGACGTTTATATAAGCAGTAACTTTACTCTTTTTACAAAACTATTAAATGGTAATATTCAATTAATAAAATATGTGATCATTGGTAATTTAACTTCGATTAATTAACTTTAATAATTTGTTTATTTAATCATGTTATGACGATAATTAAATTAAATTTCTTTATGTTTGTTTTGCATTATAACATTATTAAAGTCCTTGAACTTAACAAACGAGATGAATAATTTTTATTTTTCTATTCTTTCTACCGTATCCACGCTATCTATCTAACGTAGAGTGTAGCTAATACAGTCCATGTTAAGGAATTCATGGATGATAATAACCAAGCTATTTCTAATTTATTTTGTATTATAAATTGTGTAGCATATGATTGTAAGCTGTTTTTTTTAAAGTCCCGCTGGGGTTCTTGCTGTTTTTTCCCAGGACGGATGTTTTTTTTCCGAACCAGTGGTAAATTAAACAAAAGAGTGACTTTCAATAAGTATTATTTATAATCTGTATTGTATAAAAAAGTTTCTGTTTCTGTTTCTGTTTTATAGGATGAAATAAGTTAAAAGTGGCAGATACTTTGTATAAGATATTGAAAATTCCAAGATTATTTGTTATAGATATGAAAGACTAGGAAATAATATTTAGGAAATACTGTAGGATAATAGTAGGCAAAAAGGTAGTTCGTGACCAGGCAGGTTCGGCACAGGAGCGAGGCAAGCAGTTAACCGCATTTCACGAACACTTAATAATTCGGCGCGAGATTACAGGTGTATTCACAGATATAACGTTTCGTACATATACGGACGAGGTGTGCAATATTTTTATGTCCAATCAAAAATTTACCTGAAAAGGGGCAGGCTCGGTGGGAGGAAGAAGTATACGAGCGTCCTATGCAAAAAAATTGCAAAGAGCTAGGCTTTTCTGCACATAATACACTATAATCACGGTGGTGTAATTATATTCACTACCACATATTATCATAGTCCACGTACCACATATCGTGTCGTAAGAGGCGATTGAGAAAAAGGGGAGACATCCTCCCGTCAAAAACTAATTTAAAAACAAACTGCGGTTGTCAACCCGCCTGTCAAGCGTGACCTATGGCAAATATTAGATAAATTGCCCCCCATAAGGTCAATTTATGGGGGCGACTTATGTTCAGGTGGTTATGGTAATGGTAATGGCGTCAATTTAAGTACAATGAACCCCATGGAATTATCTCGGTGTCTGTCTGCCAGTTTAAAACTACATATGTTCAAATTCAAATGTAGAAAGGTAAGTTTTGTGGAAATGAAAAGTTGTAAATATTTTTCGGTTTTTTATATTCATCGTAAGTAGTGTTATTAATAAAAAGCTCTTTAAGCCATCATTTAAAAAATTTGTAATACGTTATTTCTTTTAAAAATTAAAACATTATAAATATTTTTTTAAAGAGGAAGCAAACGAGCAAGCGGCTCACATTTGCTGGTAATGTGACAAAGCGCTATTATAATCTTTATTTTCCAACGTATGATATTAAAATTTCGTTTATAAAACGTAAACATGTTTTTAATTTACTTCCGGTCCAAAATGAGGTTCCTCTGTACGGAGACGAAACGACGAAACAGTCTCCGTAGGTGTTCTCTTTTTGTCAATGATGTTATAATCAATGCATGTTCTACTACAAAATTACACATCGCAACAAAAAAAATATAAAATTAAAAAGAATGCTAATAAATGTGTACAAACACGAGCAGACCAGTCCTCATAAACAGCTCCTGTACATAAGTATGATACATGTGGCAGCCATCACCCTCCTGTTCAGTTGTGATGGGTTGTAATGATGGTGATAATGATGATGATGATGACAGCAACTGAGACAAGGTTTCAGATGTAAAATTATACAGTGTTATTTTTCAAAGAGTAGCCCAATTTTAAATTTAAGTTCAAATATATATATATATATATATATAATGATATACCATCATAATGATTTGTTCCCTTTTGAATTTGGGACTTGCGAGTGAAACTACTTTTACCGTGTAGTGGCGGTGTAATAATATCCCTACCCCATATCGTCCCATGGGTGTCGTAAGAGGCGACAGAGGGAAATAAACCATGAGTTTGGCAGCAGGGTCTTACTAATTACAACTAAAAAATAAAAAATGCGGTTGTCGACACGCCTGCCAAGCGTGGAAACTATGGCAAACATCAATCATATGGGACAATCTATAGGGAGACCTATGTTAAGCAGTGGACTTATATATATATAGGCTGTAACGGTAACGGTAATGGGCCGAAACTAGTTCGTAATGTTTTAGTTGAACAAACTCTTTTTTTAAATCTTAGAAAAACGTTATTCCCACTTTTGAAATTTCTCCGTCAATAGCGAAGGTCAATCATATCCATAAGTTTCATATGCAGCATCGGAATAATTATATATTACGCTACACTAGCTATTAGTATAGTTGTGCCGTGCGGCACTACCAAGCCGTAACCGGTTAAAAACAGGTGCGCCACTAAACAGTCGCGTAAAGTAACCTGTAAGCCATGTGTTAAAAACGCCGTAGGTACATCTAAATATGTACAAGTACTACCTCCGCTTATTTTACTTTCCTACATACTTGCATTAAGGGTGTTTATAGCCAATTCGTGAAAAGTATTACCCGAATTACGACATAACAAATACAAATAAATGAATTACTAGAGTCTGAGAGCAATTAAATGAAACGCAGAAATAACTAATGAATTGAAGGAATGGCAGGAAACTTCGTATTTTTACGTGGTAGAGCCATGCTGCAGCTATATTAATAGTATAGTTGTAGCACGAATGGGTCAGCTCGACCGGGAAGGACCACGCTCTCACAGAATACCAGCGTAAAATAGCAGCTTAATGCTGCTGTGTTTCGTATGGTGAGTGTAGAGAACCGGAGACCCTTTTACTGGAAAAGAGGCATTTTATTTATTTATTTATTTATTTATTTATTGCACCAACAAAGTACACTATTACATGCAAAATATCAGAAAAGAAAAGAAAAAAAAAACATACAAAGTGCTACTTCAATTATAGGCGCAAACAACATTCTCTTAAAGTCTCGTACATTAACTTACGTTGAGAAGCAATTTAATTTATTTATATTAAAATGTATGCATTAATTATAAGGAAGTTATTATACAATTAATTAATTTATTAGTACTATTAACAACAAAAATAATAAAATTTTATCAGTGCATTACATTTAACTGTGTCAAGAAGAACATATTATTTAAAAAGTAATAAGTATAAAAACATCAATTAAAATTTAAACAAGTCGAAATGTCATTAAAATAAAAATTTATATTATGATTCAAAATTAAAATTGAATGTAAAAATAAAATAACACTCACACATATTTTAATTTAAAATTACATAATAATCGAATTATTCTGTTATAACTTGAGCTGCAAAACTTTTAAATTGTGTTAAGGAGTTTGAAAAAATATCTAGCTGAGAAAATCCTTTTTCAGTTTCACT